>CAJNIZ010007880.1:37940-49457 GCA_905231905.1 Symbiodinium pilosum
ACTACTATAGGGGTTATTAAGGCGGATACTAGGAGTTTAGACTACAGCTCAAATAGCCTTAGCCTTAGGGCTCCCAGTTACCTAAATGGTAGGTTACTGGGCTATGTGAATATAGGGTGTATAGAGCTCAGTTCCCACTATTTAGGTAACTGGAAGCCTTAGGGTAAGGTTTTCAAGGGCATTATACGAGAAATACATCAACTGTACGGGCCTAGAGAACTCCCATCGGGTGGTAGAGTATGTTATACGATAGATATGGACAAGTCATAAGAGAACGACAGTGATTGCCTTTCTTGCTTCTGCAGTGCCACTGTTGGGGGCCTGAAGAGCCCATGAAGACTTATGTCCCTGGGGTGGGGGACCCTAGACCCTGAACCCGAATGCAAAGGAGCCAAGATGAGAGGGGGCGGAAAGCCGGGGGGTCATGAGCGTGGTAGGGGAAGCCATGGCGAAGTCGACTAAGTCTTAATACTACATGTGAAACCACCCAGTTATAAAACAACATACTACGCCCTTCATGGTTCTAGATTTCTGATACATTTGCGGCATTCGGTTCTTCGGTGACTCAGATAGGCCTCAGAATGATATTGGTAGTCAACTAGGACCCTACAGTACTTCAGTACACATCCTTCCGCCCAAACCCCTTGACCCACCAGAGGCCTCAGCCCTACGCTCCAATGATCAACTCTAAGCAATCGAAATACGAAAACCCAGTACGAGCCAGCAGGACAGCCGAAAGGAACACCGGCTTGAGAAACTTGGGCATCCGCAAAATGAGGCTACCTCTCCAAAATTGTGCCCTTGCCATCTGGAGCCCATAAATGGACCTAAATGTTGAGAAACCAAACCCTAAACCCTACAGCGTGTGCGCGCCCCTATCCACAGTCCATAAGCAGAAATCTACCCCCCACATTTCACCCGCAAACCCATCCTTGAAGCATCCTTCTCAACAAAAGAAGAGACCCACAGAGGGCCCATTGTTTCATTGCGTGAACCAAGTCAGACAAACGTCTTCCTGTAGAAATTCCGATCAAACAAACCAGGTATTCTTTATTCCCAAATAAGATTGCATCATACACCCATTCCTCTACCCAAGCCCTACAGCTAAACCCTGAGCCTCAACCTGAAGCCTAAACCCCAAACCACTAAACCGAACCTTCAAAGCCTCATAACTTAGCCCACATTACCCTAGGGATAAAAGAGGATCCTTTTTACGTAAATATATGGGGTCCCATACCCCAAAAGGTATAAAGGATCCCTAAAATTGGTCCAGATGAACTCCACTGACACTTGTACCCCTCTGCTGTTGAGGGCAACCACCTTCGATGTCGCCACTGCATGGGGTGAACTCCCGCAGGCCTCAGGTAGATTTCTAAGGGTAGGGGGGGGGTTTGGGGATTAGGGCTCAGCAGGGTTATGGTTCAGTGTTCAGGGTTTAGGATCCAGGGATTCAAGGATTTGGGGTGTAGGGATCAGGATTGGAGAGGCCTACCCGTGCCTCCCGTGTGCGCCTGTGTTCCCATTTGTCGAAGTGGAAGGACACTACGTTGGGAATCTGGGATGTAATCTGAACAGGCTTGGTGGGTAGTATCTTAGAACCCCCAACCAAACAACATAACAATCCACAAAAGGGAACCCTAAACCCTGTACCCTAAACCACAAAAGGGAACAACATACGTGCCCTCGGGTAGAGACTAGGGTTGTGAGTTTATTTAGGACTCGGATTTGGGGCTCTGGGTCTCCGGTTTATGTGGGAATTGGGTCTAGGCTGTGAAATTGGACGGGATTACGGCTACCTTAACCCCGAAAGTAGGTCTAAAAGCAGTAGAAAGAGCCCTGAGGGCCAGTATTTCACATACTTCAGGGGTTCAGGTAGGGCTTCGAGAGGATCTTGTGCATGTAGGTTGTGGGTTTGCGGGTTGGAGCTTACGTGGGATTAGGATTGGGAGCTTCGGGAAAAACGCGGTCTATAAAAGAACTACTCTTGGGATCCGTCCTGGCTCATCACCCGCCATTCAGACTGCAGCCAGCAAATCTTCAACTGCATCGTGCTGCATATGAAGCTTGCCAATGCTGTCAGCACTGGTTCACCTCCCACTGTTTCACAGGGCTCTCATGTCAGATCCGAGCACTCGCACGGCTGTGACCAGCAGCCTGTAGAACTGGATCCAAATTCAAAGACACGAAAGATTCTTGTTACTATGAAGATTCTACTATTAATACCATTACTAGTAATATTCTTACTATTAATACTATTACTAGTAATATTCTTACTATTAATGTTATTACTATTGCGTAATACTATTAAGTCTGAGTGCCATGACTGTTGAAGCAGACCAACTTGGCCGCACATGTGCCGATGTCGACGATAAGTTTGAGCATGGCCAGAGGCTTCTGCAACATATTCCCGTATTCCTTACTATAACCCCGGCGTATACTCCACTACAACAAACTGACAGAACCCTCAACAAGCCCTAAACCCCAAACCAGGCCCCTGATTCCCTGAAACCTCCGCCTTACTTCGAACTTTTTGCACGACTACCAGACCGAACCCCTTTTTAGATTCCTGAGCGGGGGCCCACATCGTCTTACCTAACCACGGGCTCCCTAAGAACAACCCCCAGAACCCAGTAAACCCTAAACCCGTGAAACCTCACAAACCTCTAAACCCTAATAAGCCCTAACCCCCTACACCTCAAACCCCTACCCCCAGAGACCCTAAACCCTAACCCCCACCCCCCAAACCCTTACATTTTTTTGCGTTGAGCCTAGGCCTGCACCTACCCAGGTTTTCAGGATTGAGCCCTTGGGGTTCAACAGGGAGGTTTCCAAAAACTATGTTCGTAGATGTAAAGTAAATAGAGGATTATTTAAAGTGTAGGGATTGGGGCTTATAGGGTTCAGGGTTCAAGTACTCAGGCATGCCGGGGTTCCCAGAAACCTTTGGAGAATGTGGCATCTATATGGTTTAGGGTTTAGGGTTCAGGGATATGTGGCTGTCTTCTGGGGAACCCCCCTTGAGAGGCTAAGCCTTCTGGGTACAAACCGGGAACTCTGGATAGACCACTCTTGGTTGCAAGTGCAAGTTTGGAATACCCTCAAGGCCTAACTCAACCCTAAGCCCTAAATGCTCATATCCCAGCATAAGGGACACTCCTATGTCAAAAGACCCTCTTCAGCCACAAAGCTTACACCACTTTAAGCGCCTCTCCGTTGATGCTCCCAAGTCCCAAATTGGAACCCGAAATAAGCCCTACACCCTCACCCCTTTAAAATTGCACTCCCCTAATCCCTCAACCCTATGAAGCCTACACCCTCTGAATAAACCCTAAGCCTAAATCCCCTAAAGCCCTAAACCTTATGAAGCCTCAACCCTCTAACTCTAAACCCCCATGAACCCTGTGAACCCTAAACAGAGCTCAGGGAAGCCCGGGGGGCATAGACACAGTAGATGGTGGAAGCTCCCTAAAACACTTTTGCAGTCCGAAGCCCTAAACCCTAAAGCCAAATGCTCAGGGGTTGTGGTTGCCCGGTTTAGGCTCTCGGGTCTACAGTGTCACGATTTACGTTTAGGGAACCCTGCTACATCCCCAAATTCATGAAGCACCAACCCCCCCACCTCACGATATTCAGCGTTTCTAACATGTTATCAGGTCTGGGCGGCTGTGGAACTGCTCTCCAAAGAGATTCCCATCACGTCGTTGCCTCAGAAATGCAACGAAGATCCTGATGGCACCAAAAAGTGTCCCATAAAGTTAGACATACGCGGGGATTGGAATAGATCAGTCCCAATGTAGGCCCCAATACCTGGCTGTCCTCATATCTCCTCGTTATCGGGACTCCAGAAAGGACCCCCAGTGCATCCAACCCGCAACGTACACAAACTCACTAATGCACCCTTGCTGGGAGCCCTGAGATCTTTAAACAAAAGTCACGTAGACGTAGGCAATCTTCTGTGTAGGGTTTGGGTCTAGGGCTTGGGCCCTAACTCTAGACCCTAAACCCTAAATCCTGAAACCTGAAAAAATGCAAATGACAGGATGGGTCTCGGCTCAAATTTTCTCCAGACATCTTTTAGCAGGTCGCGTGCGCAGTGTTGCGCGTAGGGTCCTAGGGTTTGGCGCGTTAGGGTTTATAGGGTCTAAGGCTTTAGGTTTGGAGTTTGGGGTCCTAGGGCCCTGGAGATTTAGGGATTTAGGGTTTAGGGTGTCTGGGGTTTAGGCTCCTAGGGTTTAGGGTTCCTGTTTTTTTTCGTTGGATCTTGAGTCTTGTACAAGGTTGACTGAATCCAAGGTGAGAAGAAGAACAGCCGCCAGATCTGCAGCAACCGCAACAAAATAACATGGAACTTACTATGGGTTTAGGTTGGGTACTGCCCCCCCCAGAAACAGTCTACATTAGGGGTCCTATTAAGGGCTATGTATAACCATATTCTAAATATTATCCAGCTGTTACTGAGGGGGGGCAGTACCCAAGGTTTAGGGTTTAGGGTTCTCCTTTCCCAAGGGCTTCTTATGGGGTTCCATGCTAGCTTAGGGTAAACCGTTTTGCAGCCAAAGCACTGCGCAAATGGAGCCTTGCAACAAGTGGCGGCTGCAGAACTGAACCCTTTTGAGCCCAAGCAAGTTGGTAGGTTTCCTGCATACGGGAACACAACTCAGAAAAGCTATGCCAAATGTTTGGAAACCCCTAATCCTAACAAACCCACACATACACACAGTTCCCATGTCATGTTCCATCCTCTTTTCCATTTGATTTTCCCTTCTTAGGGTAAGAGTGATCCCTATATGCCGAAACCCCATACCCTAACCCTAAACCCTAAAAAGACCTTAAACTCTTTTAGCAGCTCAGAGATTTCTTAGGCTTTCTGGTCTAGCCGAAAACTTTAACTTGGGCCTCGGAACCCAAAATCACAGGTCGGAACGACGGGATGTGCCTTGTAAAGCCCTATTAGCCCAATTGAGCTATCACATAGGTGAGTATAAAAGGGGTTCTTAAGGGGGATACCTCGAGTGTAGACAGGAAGCAGGTAGGCAGGTAGTGGCCCATAGAAGGGGCCCATACTTAGGAGCTTACATAAAATCTCATTACGTGATTAGGGCTTATGAATTCACGGGAAAATGTAGGGTAAGGTTCTAGATGGCTGATATGCCTGTGCACATGCAGAAGCTTGCACAAAAGTCGCACATGAATCTTCCCTGTTTCGGCCAGGAGACCATCAAATTCTCAGGTGAGACTGGCTTCAGAACTGAGCAAACATCGAAAGGAGTCAATGCTGTGCGCTTGTTGAGTCATCCCTTCTGCTCATTCCGAGATTACCCCTACTGACCATTCTCTAGCTTTTGGATGGTTACGCTGGTTACGCAATTCACTCGCGGTTTAGGGTTTACGGCTTTGGTAAAAACTGCTTCTGTCACAGACTCCGATGGAAAAGGATCAACGGCTTAGCTGTTGGTTAGCTATGTGGGAGGGAGGGGTATCTACTTAAGGGGGACTATATCCCCAACATATACCCTATTTTAATATTGTATGATATAGTAGTTTCCATTTTCTTTTCCATTACTCCAGTATTACCCCATATACCCCTATAGAACCCCTATTTAATATAGTAGTTTCCATTTTCTTTTCCATTATCCCCATATAATCCCAATAATAAACCCCGCGCTGCTGACTGGCCTCCTCGCCAGACTCGATTGAACTTGTTCAGGGTTTAGGGTTTAGGGTTTAGGGTTTAGGATTTAGGGTTTAGGGTTTGGGGTTTAGGGTTCAGGGTTCAGGGTTTAGGGTTACTCGTTGTTTGTCTCAGCCATATGCACCTTGCACAAGGCAAGTGAAGAATGGCTAGCGGTGCGGGATTAGATCATTCCTGTGGCCCTGCCCCCACCTAGCAACAATCTGTAACGGGGGGAGGGGGGGTGGGGTTACCATATATATATATATATACATACATACTTTTGTACATACATATTTATGTGGAGCTATACCAGAAGTGTACCCCAAACTACCCTAAAACCTACACGCTAAGCCTGGGTGGGGGGAGTACCTCAATCATACCGTCCATCATCAAATGCTTACATGAAAGCGTCTTAACCTCGGCTATCACCTGTATGTATTCCTACATAAGCGCCCAATCATCCAAATCATGTGGTTTTGAGCTGGTTTTTTGTGCTAGAACTCCAGTAGTTGAGCCCTTGGACCCTTTCGGTTTGCTTGCTTTATCACTCCAGGATCTTCCATCACACATCTTGAGGTGAAATACGTACTAGGCCAAAAACTTTGCTATCGACCTGAATTGCGCATCCTAGCACCTTTAATTACATGCTATCATCTTATCCTAGTCATAGTAAGTTCTAGACCAATCAGAGAAGGAACCTATATCTCATTCTTGGAAAGAGTTCGTACTACTCATTGAAGGACTAATTGCAAAAGGAAAGGAAAGGACAAAAGAGCCATAGGGCCCCATACTTACAACTTTAGACTCTCGGAAAACATGTGACTCGTGTTTTTTTAGTTCGCCCAATTGGACACAACACCCCATACATACACTCACCAATCTCCCTGAGGAAGCTTACAATCACCGTGACAAACCTTTCCTTGTATAAGCCAGTTTCCACTTCATTGTGCATTTTCTCGTTTCCGCTTGATTCTCCACACCTGGGGTAATGTACGATGTCTTTCGAGGAGCGTGTTGGAAAGTGCGTCCCTTCTCCTTTTCTCCCTTGCTGCCTCTGATGGGCCAGGCGGAAGGGGCGCGCTTCTGGGTTTCCTGGAAGAGGCCACAGCCGAAAGTGCCGCAAAGGGGTACTGGGAGGTCCGTTTCTCCTTTTCGGGGCATTCTAGTCTGCGCTTGCACTCGCAGCCGAGTATTCTGGTGGGACGTGCCGAGCGTGCACGCCGGGCAGAAGCTGACTTGCAGCGGCGTTGACAAATTCAAACCTGCACTGAGTTTGCCCTCTGACGTTGCCCGCCTCTGGCGTCTGCCCCTGACTCCCTTAGCCCCAACACCCAAAACCCTAATCCCTAAACCCCTTCACGCTTTATTTCAAGTGGCGACAGGTGATTAGCCGGCTCAACAGGCACAGCAAAAACTACACAGTCTCAGGTTGTCGTCAGCCCATTCTGGAGAGAGCCGATGACCTGCTTTGTTGCTTCTGTTTCTTCATTTAGGGTGTAGGGATTAGGGTTTAGGGTTCATAGGGAATGGAGGGATAGGATATAAGGCGTGGGGCGTAAGCTTGAGGGCTTCATGGAGGAAAGGATCCCGCTATCCTACTTTAAACATCGCCATAGAACCCCTTGCAAGAGTCTCTACAACCCATTCCTGCACATCCTACAGATCGGCGGTATATAAGTTTGTCCATGCACTTCCCCCGGGTCCAGTTGCTTGAATAGCGGTTTAGTGAGTCAGAACATTTTTATTGAGCTCATACAGAAAACACACGATCTGCTCTCCTTTCTATCTAGACAAATATTTTACTGTTGTTCGTCCCATCAATACCTTCGTCCACCACTTGGTGACTCACCCCTCAGCTTTTCAAGATCTTTGCGCTCAAGGGTAATCCCATTATCCCTGTATAACCCCTATATAACCCTAATATACTCTATAGTAATTTCCATTACCCCTATAAAACCCTAATATACTATATTGTAGTTTCCATTTACTTTACCACTATCCCTATTATAATCCCTATTAAAACACCTTACTTGCCGAGGTTTCAGTTTTGGAGCAACCTTGATACCCGAAGGCACCACGTAACTTTATGGCGTGTATACTTAGGCTCCGAAGTCTGCATGTAGATACTAAGTATATACTACCCTAAGGTTCATATAGGGTTTAGGGATTCGGGTATACGAAGTATATACTACCCTAGACCATGAACCGCTGCATTGGATCCTTTGGCACACTTCACAGCGCTCCGTCCGTGCTCTCAAATTAACAGCTTCGTAGTTGCGCAAATTGCAGGCCATGGCTACTGAAATCTACCGCAAGGGATATACTCGGATACTCAGGGTGCAGGAAGATTCAGGGTTGAAGGCTTATGTTTCGCGGTTCTGGGTCTCTTGCAAAGACATCATCGGCCTACAACGGAAAAACTGTAACCAAACTTCGCATGAATCCGCTCGGGATACCTCTTCTACAAAATCCCCATATAACATAACGTAATTCAATCGGCACATACCAACTAGTTCAATCGGCACATACCGTGCACCCCCATGACGACCCCCAGTCCCCCACTGATATACACTAGCCAAAATTTGAAACCAATACTATGGCCAAATATCAACCTTCGAGTCCTCTGAAGCAAAAACAATATAAAAGGTCCGTATGAAAAAAGGATGGGACAGATATCCGCATTCGTACAGGGTTAGTAAAGGGCGGTGGCGGACTGCCCATATCCAGCAAACCTATCTCTAGACCCTTATAATCCCTAAAACCTAAACCCCAAACCCTCATCCCTAAACCCTAAACCCTAAATGGTAAACCCTAATCCCAAACCCTAAACCCTACACCTCCCCAAGTGCCTGCTGCTGTTCCCTGGACACATGCGCTTGCTGGCGCTTCAGGTCGGAAAACCTCAGCAGTCTCCGACTTCAGGCTTCAATTTAGGGATAAGCGTTTAGGATGTTGAGACTTTTGGGATTTGGGGTTATGGAGTCTGGGGTTTGGGGATTCAAGGATCTAGCGTTTCAGAAGTTCAGTTTGTCCGGCTACCAGGCTAGAATCAAAGTTTTTGGGAAGTCATAGGCCCTCAAAGAACCTAAACCCTGCACACTGCACTCTGAACGCTCGCTCACTCACTCACTCACTCACTCATTCACTCACTGACCGAAACCCTCCGTGCAAACACCACGCTCCTATCTATAGATCCTTGCATCACTGCGCCGCTGATACTTTCTGAGTCGCTTTAAGCATTTCTGCATTGTCTGGCTCAATGGGCTGCCGACCCTTTCTGAAGCTTTTTAAGCTTTTCTCCATTGTCATCCATGGTCTTCGTGACACCTGAAGGCCAGTCTAGGCACGATTGCGTGGGTAAGGGGCTCCTTATCTACACGAAATCCACGAATATGAAGGCCAATTTAGGGCCTTTAGGTTGGGGACATGGGGCTCAACACAATTTGCTCAGGTATCAATGACGGGTTTAGGGGTGTAGGTTTTGGGGTTCACTTAAACTGACACCTCCGTCCATCCGTAAGGTGTCTTCCCATGAGGTGGTGCTTTTCATCTACCGAGGTCACGTCATGAGCTAAGTCCGTTCGCACTGGTCCACCGACAAACCATAATGAATTGGACCTCCACACCATGGTATACTGCCTGCTGCAATTGTTGCTGCATTTGCTGCTATTGTTTAGCGTACATTCAGAACACCCCCAAAACCTCATGGAAATAGACGATGCCCTTTAACTATTCTCCTCACCGATACCCTTGACTACGCACGAAAAAGCAGAATTCTACGAACCCAATCTCCCAAACTCCCCAAGCCCTACCCTCCTAACATGGAAACCCAAAAAGGGCCCTATAAAGACTACAGTCCTTCTAAAGGGGGCTATATTGGTTTCCATCTCCTTTTAGGGGAGTGTAGCACCCACGCCGGCCTGAACAATCATGCTGCCAACCCACAACACGCTGACGGTAGAGCGAGGAAGTTGGAACATCATAATCCCCTCCCCAAGCCTTAGAAAGTTGAAATAGGGGTTTCCTAAAATTAGGGGTACCTTTTTTGGGTGTCTCCATAGTAAGGATTATAGTATTTTGGGGTCTATATTGGGGTCTCCCTATTTTGGGAATCTACCAAATAGTAGCATGAATCATGCTGTTGCCATGTGTCATGCCTTGTTTGGTAAGCTCTGTGTGGGCTTTGGCCTGTTGTAAGGAATGTTGTCATGGACCCTCTTAAGCACGACAAACCTTAAACCCCATATGACCCCTACATCCCCTCAAAGGGACCCCACGTGATTTTGGGTTTCGGGAAATGCTCAAGGGTCAGAAGCCTGAACCCTACGCTTCAACCCGCAGCCATCATGCAGAATCTACAGAAAACATCTGGAGCCCTAACGCCTGAGCCGCAAACCCAAAGCCCTCAACCATAAATCCCGAGCCCTAAAGCCTATAAAATCTAAGCATAACACCCTGAACATGCCCAAACCCCTAAGCCCCCAAACACTAAACCCTAAGTGCTAAAACCTTCAACGCTAAACCCTAAAACCCTAAACCTAAAACCCTAAGCCCAAAACCTTACGAACTTAGCCGGATCAAGCCTTCCAACTTTTGCCGCGCTTTCGTGATCAAAGCTTGAATCTGGTGGGTGAACAAAGGTGTAGGGCTTCAGGGTTTTAGGGTTTTAGGGTTGAGGGTTTTAGGGCTTTAGGGTTTATAGGTTTTGGGGTTTTAGGACTAGCAAAGGCCTTAGGGTCCAGGAGCTCGAAGGAGAACTTGAGATTTCGGATAGGGGGTATAGGGATAATGGAAAGAAATTGGAAACTACTATATTATATAGGGGTTACATAAGGTTATATTGGCTTATATTGAAGGCAATGGAAAAGAAAATGGAAACTACTATATTTTATATAGGGGTTACATAGGGTTATATTGGCTTATATCGGAGTAATGGAGAAGAAAATGGAAACTACTATATTATATAGGGGTTACATAGGGTTATAATGGGTAATATTGGAATAGTGGAAAGAACATGGAAACTACTGTAATGGGTCTTGGTTTGCATCTGGGCGATTCGGGGGACTCAGGCAAAAGGTATTTAGTGTGTCAACCTGGCTTGAATCTGAGACTGTGCAAAGGGTTAGCGCGGGATCATGAATGAAGTGTGGCTGTGATAAAATGACCCTTCTGATCAGGTCCCTCATGAAAAAGGGCAAGAGGAAAGAACAAGAGATGAACAAAGCATAGCAGTCACGAACACAAGAAAGGAGATGTCAACGTGCAGACCTCCTGTTGGGGGAGAATGTCGATCTACGCAGATAGAGCAAATTGTTCAAATGGCATATAACGGGGGAGGGCGGAGGGTTTGGGCTTATGGATATCGGACATATGCAGCGATCCGAGTGCTCATTTAAAAGCAGCGTCGTACGTATAATAGTAACCAGGATAAGAATGAAGGTAACTTTGTGAAGAATACGAGTGGCAATAATATTTAGTAGTTGGTAATAGTAATCCTAACATGGTAATTAGTAACAGAAATAATGTTAATAAGGTACTCGTAACAGAAATTAGCAAAAGGCAAATGCTAGTAAGAAAATAGTCGTAATAGTAATTAACAACAGTCAAAGTAATTAGTAATAGTAACCATACGTCTAAGAGTAATAGCCATTGAACTCTACACCCAAAAATATCATTTACAGTACTGGTTATAGTAACTAGGAATTAGCAAGTGAAAGAGTACTTAGTTTCTACAGTCAGTAATGTTCGTAACAAACAATAGAGGTAAGAGTCATTTGTAATTCGTAACAGTAAACCCTAAAACAGTGGTTCTAATAATCCAATACCCAAAGGGTCCTAAGTAC
>CAJNIZ010007880.1:59711-84131 GCA_905231905.1 Symbiodinium pilosum
AAACCCCTAAACCCTAAACCAAGTGTATGGTTCCCACAGTCGGTAGGATTTCTCCTGCATTTAGTCTTTAGGATGCTGCAGGAGTCCTGGCTGTGTCAGTCAGATGAGAAGTACGTGGCGTAAGAGGTTGTATAGTGTGGTGGTTTAGGGTGGTTTAGGGTCAAGGGCCAGGAGGTTCTCAGGGGCCTTGGGGACAACTTCTCGTGACACAAAGGAAATATGAGAGTCCCAATTGAGGATTCTACAGGTGAGGGAAAAGGAACTTACCACTGTTAAGCAATTTGGGGAAATAGAATCTCCAGAAGCGAATGAGCAAAAACTACATAGCCGGGGGAAACACAACCCCAATTGTTTAGCGGCGGAAATCATTTTAATTCCCCGATGGCATTCCCTGATGGCTTAGGTCAATCTTGTAGCGTCTCACCACTCAAAGGAAATAGTACTTGTAGCCATGTTCACCTAAAGTCTAGGAAGTCCGACACCTTCGGTACAAGCTAGATCCCGACAAGCACATGGAGTTACAGAGCTCTTGACAACAATTGGAAAATCAGGTTACACAACCATGTGCTACTTTGAACCAGAGATGGTAGGGAACTTAGCCGCGCGGCCTACGCATAAAGTAGCCGCCCAACCCTAAACCCTAAACTCAATTCATGATCATGAGCATCGTGTTGGGGGCTGTTCGAGATATCCTTTGCCAGAAGTGTGCAAGACACGCAGGAAAATGCAACCTGTGGTTCTTGACTGGGTTGCTGTTACGGAACTCAACTTAAGTTATAGAGTAAATCGTAGGGTTGCCATACTGTAGCAACTTGATTCAAAGTACTTCACAACAACCCAGACAAGGCCACTAGATTAAGCTATAGGCTGGCCAGGCAGGGGAGATTCTGAACTGCAACTCTAAGCCCTCAACCCTAATCTTAAATCCTAAATCCTAAAACCTAAACCTAAATCCCAAACCCTAAACCCTAAATCCTAAACCCTACATCCCAAACCCTAAACTCTAAATGACATGGAGCCCAAGGTTGAGGAACCTGAACGATTTAGCATTACAGCTTCAGGACCCTAAGCCATCAAACCTATCACGGCCTCCGTGGTTTAGTCTTTAGGGTTTAGGGCAACCTAAACCCCCAACCTCAATTGGACCTTAAGATCTTAGGTGGGCCCCCCCCCAACCCTGTAATAGTGACTATAAGGGATCGTGGCAACTATGTTAGCCCCTCTTATATTCCTACCATACCACTTTTAGAGGGTGCGAGGTCCACCTAAATTACACCTCACACAGTAAACGACCCCAACCTCTCGACCACTGCAGTCAGAAACATCAAAAGACTGCAAAAAGCATGCACTTGTGAGTATTGGCAAGGTTCTTACAGCCAACAATGTCTGCGAGAAATGGTACTTTCCCAAAATAGGAGAACCCCAACATACTCCCAAAAAACTATAGTCCTTATTATGGGAACCCCCTTAATGAATATCCCTAATTTTGGGAAACCCTCAAATGAAGAAGAAGCAAAACACCGGGAAACAAGACGGACCCGTAGCTGTGAGAAACCGAGAAAACCCCTCAACTGTCTTGAACCCAGCCCCTATCCATCGCAAATCCTGAACCCTAAGCCCTTACACCCTGAAGCCTAAACCCTAAACCCTTAACTCTATACGCCCCAACTTCTGCATCCCAAATCCTGGGCCTGTCCTGGTGCCCTCGGGCTTAGATCCCAGCGGCATTCCAACAGCACGGTCGCTTTCAATGAGAGCTCTGCTCATGCTTTCCATCTGCCTGTGCCCGGATTGGGATTTAGGGCTTAAGGTTTAGGGTTTACTAAGCTGGGCCCTCATCGGGATAAGTTTAACGTGCATAATCTAAGGCCTCACTACTAGTCGGGTTGTAGTGGAGTAGCGTTTCCAATTGAAAGTAAGACCTGCCCGTAAGAAAATACATCTTCAATCCTTTCTATAGCAGTACTAGGCTGGCAATAGGTGTTCTCAAGGGTTGCGGATTAGACCCCACATCTAAAATTTTTCAATAGACTGTAAGCCCCTTTGGAAAACCCAAGCATCCGATTTGAGGTGTTGAGAAACTACATCTCCCGAATTCTAGAGACATATTAACTAAACCGCCTAAACCCTAAACTCTAAACCCGAAACCCTAGGCCCTAAACCCTAATATGTAGGACCCCAGCTTGGATGAATTCCAAGAAATACTTCCAAAAACTTGGACTTCAGTCCCAGAAGTCTAGTCATAAAACTGTCCAAGGAAATCAGGTTTAGGGTTTGGGAAGCTGTCCAAGGACTTCAGGTTGCATGGCTCTGGGGCGAGAAAACCCACACACCCTCAGCCCAAAACTCTCAACTCTAAGCCTTCAATCCCAGACCCAAATCCAGAAACTTGAGCCCTAAACCCTAAACCTCATACCCCCAAATCTTGAACCCTAAACCCTAAGCCTTGAACCCTTAACCAAGCCCCTTTGCATGCCTGGTGATGCTGCGTTGCAGCTTCAGGTGTTTCTGCTCCAACTCCTACGGGGATGCTGCGAGGTTTAGGACTATTTTATATTGGGGTATATATTGGGGATAATGGAAAATGAAATGGAAACTACTGTATTGTATATTGGGGTTTATATTGGGAATAATGGAAGCTACTATTTCATACTATTCTAAGGCAAGGTTGAATATTTGCGGAGATTTTTGGGTCCCTTGTTAAGGGCCTACTGTGGGCATGCGTATGGTTCACTTAGGGCTTGCTGTAGGGCTGTGTACGATTCACGCTTTAGACTTACAACAGTAGAGAATCAAATGGACAAGATGTTCCATGAGACGGAAGCTGGGTCTATCTAGGAGTTCAGAGTGCCGAGTGTAGGGTTTGGGTTTGAGGCTTACCTGAACGCATAAAATAAACTCCGAAAAAAACACCAAAACCAGCCAGAAGGCAATTATTCTATATACTTTTGGTGTTTAGGCAAGGTTCATTTTTTGGCTGGCGTTTGGGGTTGGGACCCCTCGAAAGGTTTAGGGCTTAAGGCTTAGGGCTCTCCTGAGATTTGGCGGCATAAGCTTTCGAGTGTAGCCACTCACACAGCGACATGCCTGCTCGGAAGTTCACCCCTACACCCGGAGCCCTAAACCCGCATCAATTCGCTCCCAACCCCAAACCCCCGAACTCTAAGCCCTACACCCTGAACCCTATCCCATGAACCCAAAACCCTAAACCCTCGCCCCTGAACCAAAAACCCTACACCCCAAGCCCTGTGGGCCTCTCGGAGGTCAGACTCCAGGGATTTGATTTTGGACTCGAGGCGTTCCGTCGTACCGGAGGCCTGACTCTTGACATTGGCAGGCCAACAGGTCTAGGGCTCGGTTAAAGGTCAAAGGGTTTGGGGTTGCGGGTTGACGGTTTAGGCTCAGGGGAGGGTTAGGGCGTTAAGGTCTAGGTTTTATGGCTTACGATTGGACTCTTGACATTGTGGGCCCAAAGCTCTAGGGTCCCAGGTTTAGGGTTTCCGATTAAACTCTTGACGTTGAGGGGTGCAAGGGTCTATATAATGGGGTAATGTAGAGTGTAGAGGTCAAAATGACTAAAATAGGGTTTAGGGTTTGGATACCGAAAGAATGAGAATAGTGGAGAACCTATTGGAAAATGGAAAGTACAACGGCCTCCGGGTTATGTGTAGGGGCTTATAGAGACTGTAATGGAAGGCTCTCAATAACAAAAGCAAGCTTTTGGGGTGGATCTGAGTATAGTTTGTTTAAGGATACTTCAGAGGGATGATTTGCGGCCCCATTCAGGTTTCTACACTAGTGTTCTAAGGGCTTTGGGTCTAAGGACAGTGGGTTGCGGGTCTTGTAGTAAGTCAAAGGTTCAGTAAGGATTCAGGGTTCAGCGTCTCGGGCACGCGAGCCATAGTCTAAGCTCCTAGTACCCCCCCGAGGCCCCTATGGCAGTCCCCTAAGTATCCCCAGACTTTAGCTCATGTGTGCGGCACAGGGTTTGCAGTGGATAGCCTCTTTGGGGTTTGTGGGTCGATTCGAGGCAGTTCTTCTACATACTCACAAGGTTCAGACAAGATTAAACGCGTGGTCATGATTTAGAGTGCTTAGAAATTCCCTCGAGGTTGATTTGTTGGGATGTAGGACTAGCCTATTCCCCTAATAGTAAACGCCCGGGCGCCAATGTAATGAATGCTTCCTTGGAGAGACCTTACGTCTCATGTGCTGGGATATTCCAAAGAAAAGGGGCTTGTGTGGCTAACAACACACTAAACCCTAAACCGGGTTGGTAAGACCTACGATTCATTGGGTGTCTTGGGGTTGTAGTCTTCGCCTGACAGTTTGGACGTTCCTGTTTTGAGGAGGCTGTTGGGTCAGCGCTAAGTCTGCTAAGTGTTGGGCACTACCTTCCCGGAAAGAACAATTATACAAGTCCACGGTTCTTCTGCTACCCCCTTCCTGAGGACCTGAGGGCTGCAGGTTCTAAGTCCCCATTTTCATTTTGTGTTCCACTTTTCTTTTCCATCGGGTCCTCCGTTCCTGGGCCCTATCTTCGGATAATATTGCTATTTAGAGGAACAGAAAATCAAGGAGTGACAGACCTGAACCAGCATAAGCTGGGTTGCTGTGAAGGAAGTTAACTTAAGTTACTTTGCTGGAGAAATCATACTAATTACGATATCTATACCCAGCGTAGTAAATTGAATTTCCTAACAGCAACCCAGTAAACAATTGCGTGCACCTATCCGCTGAACCCCTCATAGGCAGATTTGGTACAGCTCCGGTCGCAGGATTTAGCGCATGAGTTAGGGGTGGAGGGCTTGGAGGTGAGGGCTTGCGTTTAGGAAACAAGATAATTCTGCAGGACGATTTGTGGAGAAGCCGTGTGTAAATCAGAATGGTCGCTTACGTGCGTGCACTTAAATGGAACCCTCAAGGAGGCGCCTCCGAAGGGTGCATGCTGATACTCGTTGCGGTCGCTTACCACACCCTAAACCCTCAGCCCAAGCCTGACGAAACCGGTACAGTCTGATGGATTAGGGAAACGAAGGCCTTCATGCGGTCCACCGCCACAGCATCATTTAGCTTGGACACCTTGATCAGGGTTTAACGCCTAAACACCGAACCCTCAAACCTAAACCCCAAACCCTAAGACCTAAACCCTACACCTAAAACCAAACCCTAAACCCTAAGACCTAAACCCTGAACCCTAAAGCCCATACCCTAAACCGGGATGTGGTCTGGGCTTCAGGGCTTCTCAACCACAAGCTTGGGTCTTGCGAGTTCAGACTTTCGTGGCTTACCAAAGAAACCTGATAATGGGGCAAGGTCGACGAAATCCAGTCAGTGTAATAGTAGCGTGAAAATTGGCGCTATATTGAGGTTACATTGGGATAATGGAAAGTAAAATGGAAATCGCTATTTAGGGTTTAGGGTTTAGGCTTATGTTAGGGATTCCAGTGAATTTTGAAGTGACGTGGATTCTTGTGGCTATCACTCTGGGCTACTGGTCTTCTATCGTGCAGACTCATGCCCCCCTGTCAGCAATAACATAGCCACCTGGACATCTTTAAGTTCCTATTCATCTAAAACCTCTTGGAAATGGCCTCTGATGCCCAAACTCACAGTCATTGGCACAAAAGCCTGCGTCCTGGTCTGAACCTATCTCCACAAAGACAGACCGACCATCATGTGGTAATTTCCCAAAATAGGGGGAATCCCAATATAGACCCAAAAATACTATAATCCTTATAATACGGCCCCCGAAAATGGTACCCCCAATTTTGGGAATCCCCCATGTCAGTCTTACCATCAGACTGGTCCCCCCGCAGCTGGCCATCTCGCATAAGTGTAGGAGTCACCCCGGACGGAGCATCAAATGCCCTGTACCTATAGTCCCTGTTAAGTAGAGAGAATAGGGACTTCCCCAAAACAACAGTAAGCTCCGAAGTATAACGAAGTTCTATCATGCTTAATTAAGGGGGACTGCAGCTCCCTGACACTTGGTCACCCAGGCGGGCCTTGATAACTTGGAAGACCACTTTGCCGTGAACAGTTTGAAATTCAGCCGATTTAGGTTTAGGGCGCCCTACTATCATGCAGGAGTGGGCCCCCCAAGCAATCCGTAAGCTCATAGCAGGGGTCCGTACAGCCGTACGTACCCCTCATGAATACAGGAGCTGCTTATATGTCGCTGGATTGCTTGCAGGCAGCCAGTAAAATCACATTTGAAGTTCCCTGATCCTGGGGCTTGAGCGCCGCAGGAAGAGAATCCTTGCACCCTTAATTAAGCCCTACCCCTTACCCCTCAACCCTCATACCTTTAACCCCAGGACAACCCTTATCTCTGAATATTCCCTGAACCCCGCACCCTACTCCCCAAACCATCATCCCTAACCTCCAACCTCCAAACACGAGACCTCAGAACTTTATCTCACACACCTGAAGTATACTGCAAGGCTTAAACTCATAAATCCTGCTGAGCCGCCGAACCCAAACAATGTATCTGGAACTCTACCTGATATACACCAGACCCTGAATAATGTACCCTATATCCTAAATGGTGTACCCTAAAACCACCCAAAACCCTAAACTCAAAACCCAAAACCCTAAACTCTAAACCCCAAACCCCAAAACCTCAAAACCCTAAACCCTAATCCTAAGCCCATTAAGCTACCCATCTAAACCAAGCTCGAGGCATCCATGGCCGCGCTCGAGATGCGCTCCTCGGGAATCCAGGGGAGCTCTAGGTCTAATTGGATTTAAGGGGGGTTTAGGGGTTTAGGGTTTAAGGTTTAGGGATTAGGGTTTGGGGTTTTGGGTTTTGGGATTAGGATTTAGGGTTTGGGGTTTAGGGTTGCGCGGTTTAGGGTTCATAGAAGTTAGGGGTTTAAGGTTTAGGCTTCCACAAGGCTATAGGGTTGAGGCTTTGGGATTAAGGTTTAGGATTTGGGGTTTAGGGTTCAAGGCTTAGGGCGTCAGGAATTTCTGGGGGGTGAACCAGACGAGATTGTCTAGAATTTGGTGCGTATTACGGAATATGAAGGGCTGAGGAGAATCAGTATATACCTATATAGGTGTCGTTCTCAAGGTTTAGGGTTAAGGGGTTGTAAAGGTGTCGTTCTCAAGGTTCAGGGTTTAGGGGTCTAGGGCTTAGGGTTGGGAAGGGGGTCTGTATGAAGAATATCAGGGGAGGTATGGAGATAGTTATATAGGTTTATGCAGAGTTTATGGTCTATTAACTACATTTGTACAAGGCTTTTGGCTCATGGTCTCCCCAGTTGGACACTGAATACGTGCACTCACGAACTTTCTAAGGAACCCTATGTACGGTCACCAAAAACGATACCGAAATGCTACCTTCAAGAGATCTACAGAGTGGTGTTTAAGGTTTAGGCTTTCTAGGGTTGAGGGTCTAGGGTTTGGGGGTTTAGGGTTTAACCCTTATGGCTTAGGGCAAGGAAAATAATGGAAATCAACTATAGGGATCCATTCCAGTAAGTAGAGCTGCTGATGGTGGTCCTTGCAAGTACAAAGTGCTACGGCTACGTGCACCCAAGGAAGCCCGCTTTGCTTTGAGCGGTAGTTTTTTTGCATCGGAATATGGATTTCATTGGGTCGAAATAGGGAGAAAACCTAGTAAGAATAGTAAACGTTTGGAAGTAGGGTTTCGGAATGAGGGTTTGCAGGGGTGAAGGTCGAGGATTTAGGCCACGCGAGATACCACGTCCGACTAGGAGCTTAGTGAATGGAAGCATCACTACAGGTCTATGTCGCATGTCAGAAGTTCTTCTATATGTTTCGGCAAGTGTATACGTACTCCTACAGGGCTCGCCTGAGAATATTGAGCACAAGCAGAGAAGGTCTGTCCGTTAAAACGTGATTATGCCCATGTGACGCAAATCCCTAAGGGTCCAAGTACCTAATAATCATATACTTTCCCAAAACCTGTACTATAAATACTATTACCCAAAACCCAAGTACCTAATTATTGGGCACATGGACCCTTTGGGAATAGGATAAGTCAAAAATCTCCATTTGAACTTTAGGCAAAGGCTCAACCATGCTCTCGTGTAGCCCACTCTGGGGAAGGAGAGTGCATTTCACATAGCCGGGTGTGCTTGGTTGCTGTTAAGGAACTTAAATTAAGTTACTACATTCGGGAAACCCTATTTACTACCATATATACCCACTATGGTAACTTAATTTAAGTTCCTTAACAGCAACCCAGTCACTCTCTGAACTCTTCATATTCATTGGACAGGTGTGTGTGCTCAGGCTACGGCTGCTGGCTGCTAATTCCGGCTCTGGGGGCAAACTAAGAGCGGACCATGACATTACTGCAGAGACATGAGCTACAGTTAATATTCCCTGCCGAGTTTACTGGACATGGGCTTCTTATAAATGAGTCCGCTAGGGACTCTGTACTAAACTACAACTCAATAAGTCTAAGACTGACAGTAGTTCACATGAAGACTAGGCAATCTCCTACGTGTAGCATCTGCCTGCCCTGAAACCCATCCAAAAAACTTTGAGCTCTTCATTGGAAATGAAAACAGAAAGCCAACACTACACATCAATGTCATTAACAAAAAACTTAGAGCCTTAGACATTGGTATAGCAATAACCACAATTACATATTAATTTCGGGACATCATTAGATGAGTCCTTTAGGGGCTCAGGACTGGCCTGGGCTGACCTTGCAAGATGGTTCGGATGGTGGCTGGGAAGCATTGAGACCTACATTCCGGCCCTCACGTTTGCGCGTGTGATTTAGGGGGTTACATAGGGACTACTATGGAGCTTATGTAGGCGTTATATGGGGACTGCTATCCGGGTTATATATCATCTCAATCTTACAGCCAAACCTTAATCGCGTAGTGGTGCTACTACAGTGTCATAAGTCGGGATCCGACAGCCCAAGCCCTACCCATGGCGCTCCTGCAGATGGCTAGTGGTTTTCAGCATGGTGTCCTCCACCTTCACAGGTTCCAGCAGAAGGCTTGGAGTGTAGAGTCTAAGGGTTGGGTTTAGGGTGTATGGTTATAAGACCATCAAGGTGCCAACCGAAACCAGGATTAAACGAAAACGATCAAGTGATTCAGTGTGACTGGTTCTCTCTCTGATGTGGAACCCTCTACAAATTGGATTTAGCTCTTTAGCGGAGTTTGCATTATGCAAATGCGGCAAGCCCTAAACCTAAATAGGCTCTACAGGACACGGGGTTTCCGCCTCTCAGGTTTAGCTTCTGAAGCAACAAAAATGCATCGATCGTCCTCGACGAAGCCTTGCCTGGGACTCCGGGTAGATATCAGTAGTTTGTAGACTGCACAACCCTACATATAATGATGCTTGTGGACTTAGAGCCCCAAGAGACCTGACTGCATGTATTTGCGCCAGGATTTTTGTTTCTCAGGATTACTTTCGTGAGGGGTGGATCATTCTTTCGGGGCAAGGGAATGGCATGGAGCGGGACACAAGCAAACCTGTAAATATCTGGGAGCGTTCTAGGCTGAAGGGACAATGCGGCCATGGAGGCTGCCCACCCTGGCTGTGTAGGTTGGCGTTGCTGTTCTGTCGGCTCTGGTTTACTTACTGGGGGTTAGTAGGGAATATGGGAATATCTTCTATAGGGATTCTACTGGGACTATATTCCCTTATCCCCTACTAACAGCCAGTAAGTTTAGGGTTAGGGGGATCGGCTTAGGGGTTAAGACCTAATGAGACATAGAGCCACAGACCCAGACTGAGCTCATCTTGAGAAGCTACAATCAGACTGCAACTACAAGGACACCATGCTACTAGCTATGCGGAATCCCATTATGAAAGAAGTAAATCAGTAACATAGAGTAGGAGGCGTCCAACGGTCAGACTAAGACTTGGCCGCGTTGCAGGCCATTGTTTGTTGGCTTTTGGCGGCGCTTCATGAGTTGGACTCACAAAGCTGGGCTGGCTTTATTTATGTCGAGGTTCATCAGACCCTGTTAGATGCTCAAGTCAAAAGGGTCCGAATTCCAAAGAGTATGAGTTCCTCGATATTCCCGTGCAGGGTTTTGGTCGATGCAAATCAGAAAGCCAAAAAACAACTACGTAGTCTCAGGCACCAGGTCTCCCAACTGCAGATGACACTGTTGCGAGCTGGGCTCTGTGGCAAAAAGCCAGGACAGAATAGCACCGTCGCCCCTAAACCTTACACCCCTACACGCTAAACCCCTTGGCCCCTAAACCCTTGACCTCCTGAACCCCAACACCCCTAGACTCTACATCCCCCGGACGCCCAAACTTCCCAAATTCATTATAAGTTGGGTTAGGCCGCCACCCACTATTAGTGGTAAGAAGTATGTAGAGGCCCTAATATAATCGCCATTATCTTGCGTTGTCAATATTGGTGGGTGGGGGCTCAACCCAAATTATAAGCTCTGAACCAGCAACTTTCATGCTGATGCCTTGGGCACCACGCCAAGAACCTGGGCTTCGGTTGTCAGAGCTGGGAGCTTACAATCCCGCCTTATAATCCCCTACCCCTAATGGCAAACCCCCACACCCCTCCTAATATGGAACATTCCCAATCTACTAAAATATATCACAATGGGAATACTTCAATATTAGGGGGGTCGGGGGGGTTAAGTACTAGGGGGAGGGGATCAGGGTTTTTAGTATTACCTTATGCGGGTCTACGGCCAGCTGCTAAGGTTCTAGGGTTGAGGGGCTTTAGGGTTTGGGGGGTAATTTCCTAGGGGAGTTAGGATTTGTCGGGGTTAGGGTCTCTAGAGACTCCTCCCGGCCATCCATATGGACTGTGTCTTCAAACTGCATGAACTTACGCCCTACACCCTACAACCCTCAATATTTAGTGGTGTAGCTTTGATGCCTGCTTATTCCATGGAAATGCCGAAGCACTCCTGTATCTCTACGGAATCGATGGACAGGTGCTATACAAGGAAACCCGGTGGAAGCAGCTGGTGAGACTACGCTCCTGCAGGCGCCTAGATATCTGCTCGTGTTGTTTTGAGATCTGTTTGAGGTCCCCTATAACATAATCATACAAGGAATCTGGGACCAGAATATTGGTAAATGTCGCTATAAACCCAGTTCTCATGTCATGTTCGATCTGCTGTTCCATTTGATTTGATTCTCCATTCTTTCCTGCACCAAAGCCCTACACATAGCTGCTCGCCCCCCTGAAGGCTAATTCTTGAGGGCCCGACACTACCTATGGTAATCACTTCGGAGCTCCAACCCCTGCGCGCTAGAACTTCCCGAAAGGACTCAGACGCCCATGCCTCCGACAAGCCTTTCAGAAACCTAGCATCCTAACACCCTAAACCCTAAACCAACATCCAACCCTTAACCCTAAGCCCTAAACCCGAATCCTTAAAACCCTAAGCCCTAAAACCCAAATCACTGAACCCTAAATCCTAGTCCCTTAACCCTAAACCCTAAGCATCCCTAAACCCTAAACCCTTCAGCTCAAGGCCACACAGCGTGAACCTTGATGACAGCCCTTCAACCGGCCAAGGAGCGGTGTCGAGGTCTTGAGCCATGAGCTCCGCCTTAGGATGCTGGCTGTCCCTTGGAAACTCCTTAAAGGGGGGTATATAGGGGATTATATAGGGAACTACTATAGGGGTTATTATGTCTATAAATAATACCTACATTGGGCCCCAAAGTCTATACATATGACCTACATTGGGCTATTTGGAGCCTTAGGGTGTTAGTAGGCATGGAATTCAGAATGGACACTTAGGGTTTAGGGTTTGGGGTTGAGGATTTTGGGGTTTAGGGTTTAGGATTTGGGGGGTTTAGGGTTTAGGGTCCAAAAGAAAATGGACAACTGCTGTCATTTGGGTTTTAGAGTTCGGGATTTAGTGTGGTGAGTAGGGTATGAAGGAATGGCGCAGAAAATGGGAATGGAGCCAGATGTCAATCTTACAGATGTTGTGATCCGCGGGGGGGCCTTCGGTCCCTGTCAAAGACCCCCTATTTTTGGAACTCAAACTTAAGCCCACGAGCCCTTAGATCCAAAACCTAACCCCAAATCTGCACCCAAAACACCGAACCCTAAATCCTGAACCCCAAATCCTAAACCCTGAAACCTACATCCTAAAACCTAAATCCTAAAACCTTGACACTAAATCCTCAGCCCTGAACGGAAGCACAGGTACTCTGGGTTGCTGTTAAGGAACTTGAATTAAGTTACTATATTGGGGAAACCCTACTATTTACTATATATACCCATTATGGTAACCCTAAACCCTAAACCCTATACCCATTATGATAAGTTAATTTAAGTTCCTGAACTGCAACCCAGTACTCCTGAAGCCATGGGTAGCTCGAGTGCTCGGCTCGCTTCTCCAGATCCGTAAAGGCGGTCTGGTGCCGCCTGGAGAGGTGGACTTTTTATGGTTTAGGATTTAAGGATTCGGGTTTAGGGTTTAGGGTTTAGGGTTTAGGAGGTATAAGGGTTTAGGAATTAGGGTTTAGGGTCCTGAAGCCTAGAAAACCTAAGGGTCCAGCATACAATTATTGTAAAGTTTGGGGTCCTTACATATACTTGTAATCATTAATTGGGGCTTGGGGAGTATATGATAATATTTACCCTTGTAATTACTATTTAGGGTTTTTGGAGTATATGACAATATCTTAGAATTGAGGGCTTTAGGGATCAGGGTCAAGGGTGGAGGGGATGCGAGTTGGGGTTTTGGTCTTTCCTCTACACCTTCCAACTACCAGAGGCCTTGAAATCCAGAATTAAGAGTATGCTATTGGGGAAAGAGACTTATATGAGCCATGGTCTAACTCCTAGTATCCCCCTTAATAACCCCTATAGTAGTCCCCTATATACTCCCCTATAGAATCCCCCTTTAAGGAGTTTAGACCATGGCTCATATAGATTGCCTGGCCTCAGGTTCAGAGTTTAGGGCTTGGGCTGCGCAAGGTTTATAGTTTACTGTTTGGAAGATGTAGCATTCAGGGTGTAGGGCTTATTGAGGGCTAAGGGTTTACTGTTTAGAGGATGTAGCATTCAGGGTTTGGGGTTTATTGAGGGCATAGGGTGGAGGCATTGTCATGGGGACTTTACACTGAGTACCGTTTACATTGAGTAGCGTTGAGGTGCTCTACTAAGCAGGGAGCTTCAGGGCGCAATGCAAAAGCTGAATGGGTCGAAGAAAAAGCCTCAGCTAACGTTTGGTAAAGGAGTTCGTGCCGACATCATGCTTATCCCCCCCCTCTCCCCCCGGGCAGAACCATGTGCAGTGAACAAAACAACCCTTGAAACGGTACAGCAGTTTCAGCACAGACCCCAAGTCTAAACCCTCAAGGCCCTTAACCAAAAGCCCTCCAAACCCTAGGGCTCCCAGCTACCTATATATTAGGCTACTGGCCTATGTAACTATAGGGTATGTAGAACACAGAACCCAATATTCAGGTAACTGAGCCCTAGGGAAACCCTGCATGTGAACAGGACAGGCTCAGCAGACTCAGGGCCCAGCTGGAAGTCTTGCTGCAACCTTAGTTGCTGGGGTTTCCCAGGTTTTGGCTTTCGTGTTTAGGGCTTAGGGTATGGGGTTTGAGGGGCCGAGTTTGGGGCGGCTTAGTGTTTTGGATTCAAGGCTTAGGGGTAGGGTCTAGGATTCCATCTTCCTCAAACAGTAGGCGCTTGCCCCATATGCCTCAAGCCCCCGCCCTCCTCCTCACAGTTCACACAAAGACCCTGAGTCCTCAAACTACACTTCACCCCAAACACTAGACCTTCGCTCCTAACCTACACCCTGAACTGCTCTAAAAACGCGCAAAGATTTAACAAATCAAAGACGGGTGCTGATCTCTCCAGTGCATAGTCAGAATTGGGGGAGGGCTTCTCATATTCCTGCTGTAAAAAGCCCGCCACTCCTACTTCGAACACAAAGTCCTGCCGTGATTTGGGTTCTGGCAGGCATGTCTACCATGAGAGGTTGTCGTCGCCGCTTCGAATCAAGGAGAAAGCATTCACGCCCCAGGACAAGCCCTGCAATACCATAAGTATACGCCCACAGAATTTCCAGATTTAGAGCTGTGAAGTCATCCGTTTCCGGGATTCAGGCTAATCCTGCAAATCCTCTGAAAAGCGATACCCGCGATACCCAGAATAACAAAGCTTCTCGAACTCGACTGTTGTACTGACATTTGCCAGAACTGAAGCACTAGCCAAGAAAGTTTGAACGACAAGGGCTGCGCCCAAGCTGAAACCTTCAACCAATGTAATTGCAAAGCCAGCCAACGAATGAAGGAAATCTTGCGCAACCCTAGGTCCTCGTACACTGTCGTTCCCACGGTACAAGTCACCCTAAACCCTGAAAACCTATTCCATGTCATATTCTACTATGCACATGGTAGTTTCCCTACATAAGGGTACTCGATATAGACTGCAAGATACTACAGTCCCTATAATGGGAACCCTCAAAAAGCACCCCCTAATTTTGGGAAACCCTAAACCCTAAACCCTAAATAGTAGTTTCCATTTTCTCTTCCATTATCCCTAAATAACCCCTATATAACCCCCTTTAAAGGTACCCCCTAATTTTGGGAAACCCCATATACCCCAAGGACTTTAGTTAAGGACTTCTTGCGCCCGGCAACAGCTGGCTCGCCTGACTTCCCTTCTCCTGCTGCTGATGGAGCTCCTCCAGCGCAAGCTCGGAATCCACAGTGCCCCAATTTAATTTTGGGTTCGGGGTACAAGCCAAAAAATAGTGTATCCTTCAGAATATGTACACATCACCCATACCTGAACCCCCAAAAGTATGCAAAATGATTGTCATGGTGCTTTTTTGGGTGTTTTGGGCTATTATTGTACCTACTTCTGGGGTCCAAGAAGCCCTCAACTCTTCGCTGTACAGCCAGAAGCAGGTGCTCCTGTACGCGACCGGCCAGTGCACTGAGCTCCTGCGCTCACAGTTGGATGACCCTTGGTTAGCTGGGAATGAAGGAATGGAAAAGAACATGGAAACTACAGGGACTATAGGGACCGATTATAGGCAATATAGGTTAATGGTTAAGGGTTGGGAAGGAAGGAATGGAAAAGAAAATGGAAACTACAGCCATTCAAGGGACTATAGGGATTATAGGGATTATATAGAGTTTAGAGGTTAAGGGTTAAGGGTTGGGAATGAAGGAATGGAAAAGAAAATGGAAACTACAATAAAGAGTTATGTAGGGACTACTATAAGGATGCATTCCTTCATTCCTAAACTCTAAACCCTAAACCCTAACCATTCCTTCATTCCTAGCTAACCAAAGGCTACCATAAGGATCCATTCCTTCATTCCTAGCAAACCAAAAGCTAGAGGTAGGGTCGTAGGGCTCCCAACCCTAAGGGTCCAAGTATCCCAAGAAAAAGGCTTTAGGGTACCTAAAGCCCCAATATTTGGGTACTTGGACCCTTAGGGCAAGGTTTAGGATCTGGGATTTAAGTCGAGACTTTAGAGTTAAGGGTTGACTTTCCACAGACGAACATGGAAACGCATATAGTTTTTTTCAGACAGCTGCTGCCTTTAGAGGGCACTCTTATGGGTTCCATCTGGGTCTGGCGGAGGGAAATGCAATCACTGACAAATCAAGTCATGGTTTGCGGTTCTAGGCAGCTCTCTGCAAACCCCAGTTCTTCAACAGGGAACAGAGCTCTCAGTGAATTTTTTGTAGTCTTCAAAGAACCAGACTTCTTCGTCAGGGGTCCGCACAGCAGCTCTCTGCTGTCAGCATGATTCTGGGGTAAGCTTTCTGGAAGCCATTTGGGTAATTCTCAAAATCAAGGCCCCTTTTTCGTACACCTGAAATTTAGGTGCCATAATAGAATTCAAAACAAAAAGGGGCCCATGATTTTGAGAACAACCCATTTACACTCTCTGCGTTCTAGTACCGACCGGGGACGTGGGAGGCTCAGCCGCCAGACGCAGTACTCGTGGGTTCCCCTACTAACCCCTCTATGCTACCCCCCCCCCCCCAGGTTCCCCCTTAATTAAGGTCATTTAAGCATAGCTAAGCTTAAGTAATTTTAATTAAGGAGGAACCTGGCGGGGGGGGGGTAGTATAGGGGAGGTAGTAAGGAAACCTCGCCGAACCACTGGAAATCGCCACCAAATTCATGCAGAGATTGGTACATCTCCAGGGCAACGAATTTCCAGCCCCCAAACTCGCATGGAAACCCAAAAGGAGCCTTACAAAAGACTGCTACCCTTTCAAAAGGTCCTATGTGAGCCATAGTTTGCACACCTAGTATCCCCCTTAATAACCCCCGCTAATAACCCCTATAACCTGTGTATAATCCTATATAACCCCCTACAACGACATTAGATTATGGCCAACATCAACTCCAATCTGCTGCTTGGGGGAAATTTCCGTTTAGGACAAAATGCGTGAGTGCAGGCTTGGGAGGATGGGCAAAGACATAAAACAAACTTTAGGGTTTAGGGTTTACAGGGCTTACACGATTTAGGGTTGAGAGTTTTACTCAGGTTTTGGATTTGAAGGGTTTAGGATTCCATAACTAATTCTCGGTGTAGGCTCAGCTTGGGTAGTTCAGAGAGCTCTATGCATTCTAGCACAAACAGGAAGACAACATTGGGCATGCTTACTCTTTGAGTTCCGCAGGCCCTCCAATGAACGATCCCTCCGCAACTTGATTGCGACATGCACAAGACAAGGCAGAGACATTGTCTGCATGCATAAGCATCCTGGAGATCATAAGGGGCTTCGGCATTCCGTAGGGATCATTTTGAGAACTCGTACATATGTCTATACTATACATGCAGACACATTTTGAGAAACAGCTGGTCTGGATTATTGCAACTGTTACGAGCACCGGCCGTGGAATCTTGGTTTACTTTCGAGCTATGCATGGGGACTCTCTTGTGGATAAGTGCAGAGGATAAAGTACATGAATGTGCTCCAAAGCTGTATTGCCAGTGAAAGAACCTATGTTCTCTACAGGTCACAACAGATTGGGAGATCCATCTGGTATGAGACTTCAAAGTATCAGACTCACAGTGAGCCCAAGGGTCAAAACAGCGCGGGCCAAAATATCTTTGCAGCCTACTTACTGGCACCTTGAGCCCTGCTCCTTGACCCCCCGCTCCCTGACCAAACCATGAAGACTTTCTAAACTCCAACACTTATCTCAGCCCCAAGCCCTAAACCCTTCACATTCTGCTCCTCCTTAATCTTTTCGCCATGCTTTGCAAGCCTTGGCTGACGTCGCGCGACTCTGACACAAGACAGAGGATCAATCGAGGCCTATGGGCTGAACAGGTACCAATTATGAGGAATTAGATGGGGTTTCCCAACATTGGGTACCTTTTAAAGGGGTTTATAGGGGATGCGTATGGGATCCAGGCTTTAGGGATCAGGGTTTAAAAAGTTTAGGGTTTCCCAAATTCAGGGGTGCCATCTTAGGGGTCCCGATAGTAAGCATTATCGTATTTTAGGGTCTATATTGGAGTCTCCCCAATCTAGGAACTACCACGTGCTTGTGTGGGGCTAAGACCTTGCGGAGTTTGGGAGCCACCTGCAGCTAGATGGCCTACCTCTACTGCACATAGAGTTTATGGTTAAGTGGCTGCTAATTTCAGCAGCGATGGCTGAGGTTTACTGCATTTTTCTCTCGTTTGTAGGAGGAAAGCTTGTGAACCAACCTGCGATATTCACATGGCACTTCCAAACGGCTTGGCTAAGCCGAATCTGAAACACAAACCTATAGAGCCTTTTTTTGTTGTTTTGCAAACCTGCAGACAACAGAAAGTCTCCTCTGCAAATCAAAAAGAATGTAATACTGTACCCAGCATGTTTTCAAAATCCTCACTGTGCCGCTCAATGAAACCTTAATCAGCTGCATGAATCCCTTTCTGATCCAATGCAACCGCTAGACTACACCACGCCACCCCATTTTCAAAACCCAACCACACGGCCTAAGCCCTAAATCCCCACCGGACGCTAAGCCTGCACCCCCTGAACCGCCTAGCTTCAAAACTACTAAGCGTGAACAAAACTACGCCACACAGTTTGGGGTTTACGGTTCTAGGTTTAGGGTTCAGGGTTGAAAGTTTAGGTGGCGAGGAGCTCCTGCTGAACGTGCGCCGTGAATTGCTGATGGAGCTGCTGCTGCAGTTGCTGTGTCCTTTCGGGAATGCAGCGGACTGGGTTGGCACCTTGGGGGGGTTCTGGGGGTCCCCGTAATAAGGATGTCAACATTTCAGCGTCTATATTGTGGGCCCCCTGTTTCTGGAAACCACATGTTTGTGGGGAGCACGAGGCTTCGGGTTTAGGGCTGAGGTTTAGCAACCACTTCTGCTGAAGACGTAGTTTTGCAGTTGCTGTCTTAGGCTGAAGTTTGACTAATTGGTTCAAGTCTCCATGGGGTGTTACTTCGCCTTGCAACCACTTTGTATGGTCACTTCGGATACTGTAAGAGGGATGTTTTGCAGTGTGTCCGCAGTTTGCAGATGTTCCTTGCTTAAGAAAACCAAGGAAGTTCAGGATTTGGGTTAAAGGTTTATAGGGTTTAGGGCTTAGTTTGTTGTAAAGTTGCTGTTCCGAATTGCAGTAGGACAACTTCTGGAAATAGCAGGCCATTCAAGGCCTAGGTAAGGTTAGGAGTCAGGAAGTAGTTAGGGCTTAATATGTTTAGGATTCAGGATTGAAAGTTGAAGGTTTAGGTAAGTTCTTGAGGGGTTATGGGCCTTCAGAAAAGAGTCAGACAAGGCTAGCAATGAAACATTACCACTTCAAGCTTCAAAGCATAACCTGGCCTTAGTACGCAGAAACTCCTAGAAAACCCTGCAAGTGGCAGAGTCTGCGAACCACAGCCAAGGGACCTATGCCTCATCCTAAGTTGGGAACCCTCAAAACTTGATGACCCTCTATCTTACCCCACATTACCCAGGGGAAAAAAAAGGTCCTTTCTACATAACTACAAGGAATCCCATACCCCCAAAAAGTATAAAGGATCCCTAACATTGATCCAGCTATGTCCCAAACGGTCCTAAACCCTAAACCCTAAACCTCTACTTTCCTAAGGAATCCAAGCGTCAGCTGCTGTGGCAGTTGGCTTTGCATATGCTGGGACTGCTGGGTGACGTGGTGGCTCTGCTGTAGCTGCTGCTGTATCCTCAGCTGGGGGTTTAGGGCTTAGGGTTTAAGGTTTAGGGTTACCTCTAGTTTGCAGCAAATGAAGGACATGACATGACATGGAAACTCATGTATTGTTGGGATTTCTACAGGAACTAAAACAAAGATCGATTCCCCAATTCTTTGCTAACCCCCGGTGAGGCTGTTGGGAACAGGTTCACATTGCGGCACCATTAACCCGTCTCTGAAGAAGCAGGATCCAAGAGGATCATGGTGAGAAGCTTCCGAAGACAGTTTACCCGAACCGCGTCAGGCTCTAGCAGCCTGTCTAAGTCTCTTACGTGCAGACTCAGGATGGGGGGTATAGGCAGCAATTTTGCTTCCAAAGGCTCACATGGATCCTTCCTCGCCATGAAATCCGAATAACCAGTGGCCACTGAAAACAGCTGCGGGCACTGGATGAATGCACTTTGCTACATGTCCATATCGGGGCCCTTGACCCAAGCTCCAACTTGGCTTATAGCCAGGTCTAGACAAAATGAACCTTCGAAGCAACATCGCAGCACACTCTGCAGGGTGAGGGCCTGGCTTGGTGCTGGCAATGGCAAGAGTCTTGAACGGCTCCCAAGAAGCCCAAACTTCTGAAGTGAAGCAAAGATGTCAAGCCCAAGGTGCGCGCAGCTGTTTCGTTTAACCTTACCCTCATTGAGCTTAAGCCTAAAGCTCAAGAAAGCAAAAACAAAGACATGCAACCAAGCATCTGAGCAGTCATCTGCTGCAGCTGTGCCGTGTGCTGTTGCAGCTGCTGAGTGTGATGCTGGAACCTGGAAATGGATTCTATATCATACCCTTTAGGCTTGATAGGGTTTGGCCTTTAGGATTTAAGGTTCAGAGCTTTCAAAAAACTGATAGGCATGTAGCGATTGAGACCAACAGAAAAAAGTTTTCCCAATCAGGAGCCAGAGACTGCTGTGTCTGCTGGTGAAGTTGGTGCCCGTGCTGTTGAATCTGCTGTGTGTGTTGCCTGGGGGTTTTATGGGTTTAGCTTTGGGGTTTGGGGTTTAGGGTGCCTGGGATTTAAATAGTTCCCGACAATAAGTTACAACGGTCCAATAGCGAGGATAACAATAAGATTTGGGGTTCTACGATTCTACGTTGGCCCCCGCCGTTTACGGACAATCGCACACGCAACGAACGGAGAGAGAAACAGCTTTGTTCAGCAAACTAAAGTGCATTTATACAAGGAATCTGTGAGGAGAACTGCTGCTCGATATTTAAGCGTTATACTACTTTACATATGGAAGCCCTGAAACCCGAAAAACAACAAGACATTCGAAGCAAATCTTGCTCTCAAGCCCAGTTGCTGGAGTTGTTGGGAGTTGCTTTGCAGCTGCTGCGATTGCTGCTGCAGTTGCTGTGTCTGCTGTTGCTGACGAAGCCTTGGCAAAAGCGCATCCGCTTTGTTAATTCCAAAGCAAACGGACGAATGGGCATTGTCGGGGCGCGGTGGAATTCAAACCGAGTCTGAACTTTTCGAGTACAAGGCTTTCAAGGTTTAGAACAGATGAGCCCTAAACCCTAAACCCAAGAACGAGCTCTTAGCGACGATCTCACCCAAGCACTATCTTATTGACAGCATGTAGGTGCATGCGTTGGGCTATGCTGTCGGGCCCTTTGAGTAATTATTTGAGGGGCTAATGTTTGGGGTCATGTTTGACCATTTGAGTTCCTTTGGCGAGGGGTAAGTATAGGTTCAGGCTATGCAACTTGCTTGAGGAGTTGGAAGAATTTCAACATCCTAAAACCCAAAAGCGTGCAAAATAATAGCCCTAAACCTATAACAACAGCCATAGAGGCCATAATTTTACATACTCTTTGGGTCTACATAAACCCTAAACCCTAAATAACATGGTAGTTTCCATTTTCTTTGCTATTATCTGTTTAATACTTTTGGGGTCCCGCCTCTGATTACCCCAGGGTGAGGCTGACGGCATCGGCACAATCAGCTTCATGGTAGACTACAACTGGGTTGCTTCTAAGGAACCTATTTTAGGTTACTAGATTGGGGTATACTATATGGGTTTAGGGTTATAAAGTTTAGGGACTAGATTATCCCCCTATAATGGAGAATCAAATGGAAAAGAACATGGAAAACAAAATGGAAACTGGGGGAATATTGGGATTGAAGGAACTTAGTTTCAGTTACTATATTGGTGAAACCCGGTTATTTACTTACTCTACATATATATATATACACCCAATACGGTAACTTAACTTAAGTCCCTTAAAAGCAATCCAGGTACGTGTGTGAGCATCCACAGCCCTTTTGCGGGTATATCATGTAGGGGCATACAGTACAAAGCCCATGAGAAGGAAGGGAATTATCGGGAAGAGTCTGCCCCATCTAAGCCAGAGTCTAAACTTCGGTTTCATAAGTGTCCCTTATATAACCCCCGTGAAGGGCCTCAGACCCTAGACTTAACCCCCTGTAAAACCTAAAACTCTATACAACCTCTTAAAGGCTAAAGGGGTTTAGACTATCGCTCATCCGAGGCCCCTGGAATCTGCCTGAGCTTCACCTTCTGGAGAGAAATGCTGAGACGCAGGCTGCTGCTCGTGGCAATCGCGCACCTTGGTTCAGGGGGGGTTTCGGCTTCAGGGGGTTTAGGGTTTCGCGGATTTAGGGTTTAGCATTGATCTCTCTTAAGTTGCGGTGATGGCAAACGTGCCTGTGGAAACGTTTAGCAAAGTGAGAACCCGTTTCTACAGTACTGAAGGGCCCCAGAACCATCCTTCCGTAGTCACTGTATAAGCTAGACACAGATGCCTAAACCCATAACTTCTGACTTCTCAGGCGTAGCCCGTGTCGAGAATTTCGCCATGTTTGTGGGAAACTTCGTGGGCTCTGCAGCTTTATTTTCAATTACATGAGAACAAGACCCTGAAGGTGTACGAAAGCATCACACGGTCAGGTCATGTAGTAGTTTCCCCAAGTAGGGGACCCTATAGACCCCAAAAATATTCCCCTACTCTGGGGGAAATCCACATGTAATGCTTCAAGACTTCAGGGCTGTAGGTCCATTGGGGTCTACGGGCTTCACAGTTTTAAGGTTGAGGGTTCCCAGTATCAACACGTCAATTTCGGGATTTGGGGTGTAAAGTTGCAGGGTGTGGGGTCCCGGAAGAGGAATATGTTCGGTGGTTCATACTGAAATTCTTGCTTGATCTACAGGCCAAGTCTTGTATAGCTGGTTCCAAGCTACTGGCGCCCCATGAGTGCAGTCAAGGCGCTAAGGCCTTTTCGAATCCTGTCTGCCGCTCATCGAGCCTGAAAGGAGCATCATGACTGGCATGGGCACAAACTACCCATATCACTCCTTTTCAGCATTTCTGTAAAACAAAAACGTAAGCATTCCTCAGCTCTCTCGCTGCTAGCCACGTCCCTCGTTTCAGAACCACAGCTGCGCTGTACTGAGCTCTGAAAGTAGGGGCGGCGTAGAGGTATTTCTGCAATGACTGGTGCGTACTCGCCCAAGGTAGTATTGACCCGCTTCAAGCAATGTTGAAATTTCGAGCCAGGCTCCTTGAATCAAACAACTACCCCAAGCGAAAGGTTAGTTGTAGGGCAGTGTACACAACCCACACCCCAACCCTAAACCAATCATAGCACCAGCAGGACAGACCATGACAGACCCTAAACCCCGCCTAACCCCCAAGCCCTAAACCCCAATAAACCCTAAACTCCCAAACCCTAAACCCTGTAAACCCTTAAAACCCGAAACCCCAAACCCTAAACCCTAAACCCTGAACCCTAAAAACCCCAACCCCCAAACCCTAAACCCTCAACCCCAAACCCGAACTTACAAATAAACAAAGCACGGCAGCCTCCACAGCTCCCCTCTCACAGTGCCACTGAGGAAGTCGATCTCTTCCAGGATGGTGTCTGTCAAGGTGTTGAAAGCCTCCACAAACTCAATCCATACGACGGTCTATGGTTTAGTTTTCTTTGGTTTAGGGTCCACGGTTTAGGGTAATAATGGTTTGGGCTGTAGGGTTTTTAGGGCTTACAACCCCCAAATCTAAACCATCAACCCCCAACCCTAAATCCTAAACACCCAAGCAGCCCTAAAATGTAGCTGCTGCTGTACACCAAACTTCACACAGTCCTCATCTGCAGGGATCCAGGGATAAGATCCTTCGCTCTCCACAACCCCAGAATATCCCCTGCAAAGCTGCATAACAGACCAACACTTGAAGGGTTGCCCTACTACCCCAGTATATTGCGGTTGTATGAGGGATAATGGAAGATAAAATGGAAACTATGTTATTCATAATAGGGTTATATTACGGGTTATACCACTCTATACTACCCCCACTAGGTTCCCACCTTAATTAAAAATATTTAAGGATAATTAGGCTTAGTTAAGGTTAGTTAAGGGGGAACCTAGGGGTGAAGGTAGTATAGAGGGGGAGTAGGGGAACCCATGAAGACTGATACTAGGGTATTGGGAATATGCATATGTACAATGTAGGCTGTACCGGATCTATGTAAGGACTAAAGGAAAGTATGGCTGTCATCACTGGGGCATCTACAGCTGCCACTAGGATGTGCACATCGCTGTCTACGTACCTTACCGAAACCAAGGTGCCTTTCCACAAGCTCCACATGACACATGAGTCATTGTCTATACCCCTGGTACCCCCCCCTTAATAACCCCTATAATGGAGAATCAAGTGGAAAACAAACTGAAAATGAAATGGAAACTGGGGTTTGTACGGATATATGAGTTATAGTCTAAACTCCTGGTATCCCCCTTAGTAACCCCTATAATAATCCCCTAGATAAGGCACCTTGAGGAGTGTAGACTATTGCTCGCATAGCCCCCTCTCAAAAAAACTTTAGCGTGATCCGGCCCCCATTGGGATTCCATGTTGGTAGTCGCATACAGCAGAAGCCCAGTAACACAAAAGATCACTGCCGTTGCTCTGAGCCTGCTCTTCCAAGACCACGCCCTCCAACCTGAAATCAAAGCACAAAGTGCAACCTCCCAAACCCCCATCCCTAGTCCCAAAACCCAACGGGCGATCCAGAATCCCTAAACCCTACACCCCCAGTTAAACCCGAAATCCTAAACCTGAAACCGCAAACCCAACCCCCGATCCTGAATCCCTAGAAGTAATCCCTGAACCCTGAACCCTGAACCTTAAACCCTGCACGCTATAGACACTACTTTCAGGATCAATTGGACTTAGTAAGTAGGTTAATAACCCCTATAACCCATAAAATAACCCTAATTATCCCCATTATTAACCTACTTAACCCTAAACCCT
>CAJNIZ010007880.1:84231-112083 GCA_905231905.1 Symbiodinium pilosum
AATAACCCCTATAACCCATACAATACCCCTACTTAACCCCTAAACCCTAAACCCTCCAAGTATGGACCACCACTCAGCCTCCTTTAGGGTCCGGAGCTGTGACTGCAGGAACTCAAATGACCGACGCCTGGCTCCAAGGTTGGATAAAGGGTTTAGGGGTTTCAGGTTTTAGGGTTTTAGGGGGGGTGGTTTAAGGGTTCAGGGTTTAAGAATTTAGGATTTTGGGCTAGCCCCTCCCCTAATAGCAAAAAAACCAAGGGATAGTAGCATATATTGGGCATTTTCGCTTGTTAGGGACCCTTGGTTTCACTGTTAGGCGTAGGGGCTTACAGTATTGGAGGTTAATTTTGAAGGTATAAAGGCTTTCAGTTGAGGCTTAGATAATGGTTCTTGGGTTGGGGGGCTTAGGGCCTAAGGGTCTGGGGGGGTTTAGAGTTTGGGAGCTGGGGCGTGGGGTTCAAGATCTATAGGGTTCAGGAATCACATAGGGCTTTCAGGTTCGGCTTTTAAGGTTAAAGACTTTGGCTTCAGAAGCCAAGAACCAAAGAGGCGCAACTTCCACTCTCCCCCACCATCCCCAACGCACAAACCCATGTTGACTGTTCGTGGGTGGGGGAAACATAGCCCTCCAAACAGGGTCCTAGACCCTAAATCCCTAAAGCGGAAACCCTAAATCCCAGATACTAAACCCTATAAATCCCTAAAGCCTCAACCCTAAATCTAAAGCTTGGGCTTTGTAGGGCTTAGGATCCTCTGCGACTCAGGGTATAGGCTTTGGAACGGGCTGACGTGGGGGGGCTACCTAAATTATGGCTTCCTGAGCTCTCCAAAATTATGGTTTTTGGGTGTACCTGTGAAGGGGGACGTACAGTCGATATATATAGGGTTTAGGGATGAGGGTTGAGGGGTTCCCTAAATCATGGGTACCTTTTTGGGGGTCCCCAGAATCAGGATTGGAATATACATAGGGGTCTATACTTGGCTTGGCTTTGGAGAGGCTGAAGCATACGCATTGCTTTCTGGGTTGAGGAGGGGATAAAGGAACAAATTATTCAGGGAATATATTCCCCCCTTTCCCTACTAACCACCAGTAAGATGAGATTCTGGGGGGAGGGGGGGCGCTTGGCCAAAAGATCATGACACAAGTGACCGAGGAGCTCATGCGGCTTGCAAGATCTCAGGCTGCTGCGCCCTGTTTCTCGAAATAAGGAGCCCAATATACACCCCAAAATATTATAGTCCTTATTATAGGGCCCCCCCCAAAGGGTACCCCTCATTTTGTGAAAGGACTATGCTTTGTTTTGCAAGGCCTCGCGGGAAGCAACCAAAAGCAAGGCTCGCATGGGCCAGAGGTTCTGCCCAGGAGGGTTTAGGGTTTAGGGCTTAGGGTTTAGTGGTTTAGGGTTTAGAGGTCTAGGGTTTAGGGCCGGGGCACTTTGGAGGAAGCAAAGCTTCCAGGCTGACGAACCGATGTCAAACGTAACATGCATGGCAAAACATGTCGTGGCGAGCCATGCCTTCACAGGCGATTGGAAGATTCCACGTCAAAACCGTCCAACTTAAATCTAGCTCATGTCATCCTCAGGGCAACTTCTAGGACTCCGATGTCAAACCCCTTCGGGAGCTCATGTTATCAAAACCCCCCAAAAAAGCAATGAAAGGCTTCCCATAATCCCTATCTTAAGCCCTACAACCCTTCAAGGATTGAGGGCGTGGATGCCTGCGGGAATCCCCTCCCGTAAGAAGAAACCCTCCAGCCCCTAATAATGAATCCTCCTGGAAATTGGGAGCATTTGACAGCACCATGGATATTGCATCTCTAAAGCGACTTTTAACGGGCTCCCAAGAGCCCTTATTCTGGAGAACCCCCAGAATCACGCTTTCGGAACCATGACAGGCCGACGAGGACTGCTCAAACTCGATGTTGGTCACCTGGGTAGACCAAATCCACACCCCAAACCCAAAACCCTAAAGGGCTCGGAGCTCCATGTTGTAGCGCTAACCAACTAGAGTAGGCTTTTGGGCAGATTATAGTTAAAGTAACACTTATAATGCATGAATGGCGTCTCCCTGGATTGATCTATCTCCATTTGGGGAATATTAATGCCATAAATGCAGGTTTGAAATTCTATTGAGAAGCTACAAAAAGGTTCGTGCTTCATCGAATATGGCAATTGTGGTATCGTTTTTGCAACCTGAAGCTGCCTGCTTTACCACCCGGACCTCCAAGTACGGTGGCAAGCTTCATCACAAGTCAACTGCAAGCCTCGAACTTGCAAACGATGCCCTACCTTAGACCCAAAAGACTTCAAATTTAAGCAATCCATGTATGGCAAAATGTTCTACGCCAAAGAGCCAAAAGAAACCTGCTGGAGACACCTTCGAGGCAACGGCCCGACTAGGAAAACAACTCATAGCAAGTCTGCTACCCCTAAGGGTCCAAGTGCCCAACAGGTAGGTACTTGGGCATTGGGTAATCGTAGTTATAGTACAGGTTTTGGGTAAGTATATGATTATTGGGTACTTGGACGCTTAGGTTACTACGGTTACCGTCATGCACTTGCAATGGCCTCTGCTCCTTGTAAAATGCTAGAGAAGTACCTGCAGTGATTATCTGGCAATGCAGCGATACTTCAACAGTGAGCCAACGATACCATCAGTCCCACCAGTGCAACCCAGGCAGCACCCAATGCTGATCATGAATTCATTACTTGCGGGCCCAGTCACACTTTCCAGCGCAAGCTCATCATGCAGCTGGTTCACGCGAGAGGTCATCCTATTCGCAAGTAGCAAGCTCGTTATAGAGCGACTCAACTCTTAGGCAGCTCAGGGATGTTGTATGACTTACCCAGACCCTCCTATGTAGTTCCTTTTTGGGTAGTACATTCTAATCCCTTACCAGAAAACCTAACAGACCCAAAATGGAACTACGTTGGAGCCCTTGGGTACTGCATGGATTCAAGCTCTAGATCATACGTCCCTGCAGCCCTTGAAGTACCGGCCCGGACTTCCGCATCCAACCTCAAAGTACAAGTAATGCCTACCTGGACCCCAAAAGTATCTAGAATAATGGCCTCCATGGCTGTCATTATGGGTTTGGGGCTATTATTTCACGTACTTTTGGGTGTTTAGGTACCACACTTCTGGTAGCTCTCTTTTTTGAAATGCAGCCTGTTGCAACTGGCATGGGGTATGAACCTCTACAAAGAGACCAGTGAGATGGATGATTTACTGTGAATCGTCAAAGGTATACTGCCGCGATACTACCAAAAACTCTTGAAGTAACAGCTTCCTGGGGTTCTACACACAGGTTTAATGAAACTTCAGCACAGTACAACTTACACGCGAATTCCACGCTTGGGTCTCTCACATAAAAAAAAGAGCGCTTGCGAAGACCATGCTGAGCAGAAAGCTCGTTGTCCTTTTTGGGGGCATCCCAGTGTGTCAGTGGTCGCATTACCCTGGGGGCTCGCAGGCGGAACAAAATTTTGACACCCCCCGACCCATGTGGAATACATAAGTCAGTGTCTGGACTTAGAGGTGGAAATTAATCCTAACCCCGCTACGCGGTTCTTTCTGTCCTGGAAAAACATCACATTCTTCTTTCCTACTTTTCACGCTGTTTGAAGTTACAATTGTGTTTTCTTTTTGTGGCTTTAGTGGAGTCTACTCCACGTCAAAAAAATTACACCATACCCAACAAGAAACAAAGGTGTAGTCGCTTGCTGCGAATGGCCTCCCCTCGCCCCAGATGTTCCCAAACCTATAGACCACAGGAGAGCGGGCAATGCAGGGACCTACTCAGGTAGAAGAGCATGGATGATGTTTGAAATCCCTATATAGACCTAATATATAACCTAGTATAGTAGCTTTCGTTTTCTTTTCCATCATCCATATATAATCCCTATATAACCCTATATACCCCCTTAATTTCTACATTCCGTTTTGCACAGCTGTCGAGAAGGAGCCATGTCAAAAAAGTCGGGGAACCCTGTATCCAATCCTGGCTATCAGGATCGAGCGAGCAGCCTACACCCTACACCCTACATCCCACGGTATGAATGTAGGGGCCTAAACACTTACTGAACTCCAAACTCCAAAATGTTTGGACATACTACACTCCTAACATACTGGCTAACTATAAGTTCAAAGGGAATAAACGTCCGAAATCCCTAAACCCTAAAACCCTTAAACCCTAAAACCCTAAAACCCTAAACCTTCTGGATTCCGGAATACCTGCCTGCGCATGATGCTGGTGTAGGCCGCAGGCTTCTTGTCTTTGGTCAAGCTCAGTGACCTGAACGTGTCCATCAATTACTGGTACTTGGTTGGCAGTGGGGAAGGCAATGCATACACTACTGTAGGACTTAGATCTTAGGGTTTGGGGGTATATATATATATATGTATGCATATATATATATATACATAGAAAATCGTGTATATACACGTATATATGTACAATGAGCGGGGTATATACGGGGATTATCTACGAACAGCTCTACGGATCTACTCCCCCGCTCACCTTTAAACATCGATGACATGTCCCTCCATGAGACCCCGGGAGACCTTCAGGAATAAAGGGCTTCCCTTTTGGCATTGATAATCGTATAAGAAATCTGTCATCCCAAAAAAAACATGGCCGGGCATGTAGAAAGGATAGGGCTGAGGACCCTGATCTTGGCACAGCCAACATTCCAACGTTGCAGACTTTGTGAGCTCTGCTTAAACGAGCTGGGTTGCTGTGGAGAAACTTAGTTACAATGTAGGAACGCACAATTAAATTCCTTAAAACCATCCCGGCATGTGGTCGGTTGGGATTGCTGCCTGACAACAGCCGGAGCTCAGCTAGGTGTTGTGATTTGGATCACGACGGCTTTTCCCGAGAAAGGGATCCGTGCCTTTTCTTGGGACTGTCGCATTTACTTTAGACTTATCCCGTGCGACCTAAAACATGTAGGGATAATATAGGGATTATATAGAGGTTATATCAGGTTTATATAGGGATAGTGGAAAAGAACATGGAAACAACTATATTGAAAGACAATGAGACACCAAGACAGCAATTGATGAGACGCTTTGATGCTGCCTTCTATCTTTCATTAAAAGGGGTTATAGGAGGTATATAGGGGTTACAATTGGGCCTAATATAGGGTTTCAGACTGTTCTACAGAAAAAAAAACATGGACCTTCCGGTATGTGATTTGATTTCGCTCGGCCGACCAGCTTCGTCAAAGCCAATGCCTGGATGCTAAAGCTTTCCAATGCTTAGTCGGGAACTGGGGGATGGATCCCGTTGTAGTTCATACATACACCTCTATAAGAATCCCGGTAGCTATCCCTGCAACACATTCACACATCCAAAGTTATAGATGCTATAACTCAGCCCTCCACCCAATCATGTCAGGAAATCCTGGCTGAATCCTGCTAGGGTTTAGGGTTTAGGGTGGCAGTTCATAATCCCGAAATAAGGCCATGTTGAGACAATCTAAACAAAGCACCACTTCGGGTGAGGCCGCTATACAGTAAGCCCAATGCCTCTTAATAAAAGGAACACCCTGACCAGGGTCTAGAGTGTAGGGTGGGATCCAAGTATCGCTTGAAGTCTATTGCTTCAGTATGGTCTGTTGGTACTCTCTGGGTACACTTTGACCAAGAAAATCCTTGGGGCGCCGACGCTGCCATGCTTTCTGCCCACCTGCAGGTTTTTGGCTAAAGGAATCCTAAGATGAGTGCCCATACAGGCTGTGATCTTAACTCCTTGAAGAGGTTACATAAAGGATTATATAGGGGAATATTATAAGGGGTACTACGCGGGATACTGCGACTTTAGACTATACCCAAGGGCTCTTATGTAGTTCCTTTTTTTGGGGTCTGTTAGGGTTTTTGGGTAGGGGATTATAAGATAGTACCCAAAGAGGAATTACATAAGAGGGTCTGGGTAGCTCATATAAGGGAATCCTGTAACCAAGGACTCGGTAAGACATGCCTAAGGCTCAGGCCAGGCCCAAAGGCTCCCTGAGGTCCCCTAGAGTTTGGGGTTTAGGGTTTCGGGTTTTAGGATTTAGGGTATGTGGCCGATAATATGTGGCCCCAGCTCTGCATTTCGAAGCCCTAAAGTGCGCATGAGCTATAGCCTGAACTCCCAATATCCCTGATAATAACCCCTGTCCCCTATACAATCCTCTGTAAAGCCCGCTTTCAGGAGATTAGACTATAGCCTATAGCTCATATAGGTTTGGGTTGAGGGTTTTGGGGTTTAGGGTTTGGGTTGCCCGTTTTAGGGTTTAGGGCAAACGACAGGCCCTAACTCTCAAAAGTACCTTTGAATAGGGGCTGGGGGATTCCCAGTAGTGGGTCTGTAGGCCATGATAGGGGACAGTTGAATGCTTTTTTGTGGGGGGGTGGCTTTGCAGAGATGTTGGCGGGCCAATGTCGATGCAAAGTGCAGGCTTCAGGCACCCAGACCCCCTAAAGGATTCAAAAAAATGGAACCCTCCCAATATGAACCCATTACTACATTGGGGTAACTAGGGGAGTATTAGGGGGTTCCATTTTTTGGATCCTTTAGGGGGTCTGGGGATAGCAGGTGGGTGACTCTGCCTTTTTTCAGACCCTCGAGCCGAGACTGTAAATCCTAGACTTAAGGGTCTAGGGCTTAAGGTCTAGCTTTGAGAGCTAAGGTTTAGTTAGGGATTTCGACTGGCATAAGCCCTGAACCCGGAACCATCCTAAAACTTCTGCTCTGATCCCAACCTTTCGGCGCAATCCCTCATACCCAGGGTTTATATAAGGATGTAAGGGAATGGACAAGAAACGCGAAACTGTTTTTTGAAGTTGGGCTTGGGGTTGGGGCCAATTGACAAGACAGCTCAACATTGTAAGTACAAGTAGCCCTATACCCATAGTGAAGAGATTTCCAGAGGATCCTATAACGCCCTCACCCTAAACCCACAAGCCCCTATACCCTAAACCCCTGAGCCCCTGACCGTAAATCTGCTAAACCCTAAGCCCCCTAAACCCTAAACCCAGAACCCTAAACACTAAACCGTTTAAAGGGCTGTCCGTGAACAAAGGCCAGAACGCCAAGCCTCGCAGGTGCCTCCGCGCGCGGGCAAAGGAGCGGGGGCCTGGGCGAAAGTTTGGACTTGAGGGGCTTAGGGCTTTTGAGGGTTTATAGGTTTTAGGTTGTTTGTAAGGTGTTTAGGGATTTTAAGGTTCATAGGGCTTCGGATTTCTAGGGTTTATATGTTGTTTTAGGTTTACGATTGTTAGGGTTTCGGTTTGAAGGGCTTCGGGATTATTAATGAGGTCTTGAAGGTTTAGGGTTTACATGTATCGGGGTTGGGGTTTACGACAGGGCTTATAAGTTTTAGGGATTAGGGCGATCTACAGGGTTACTGCTGAAGAATCGGGACATACCTTCGTGAACATGTGTACGTAATACATCCATCCATCCATTCATCCATCCATGCATCCATCCTCATGCATACATACATACATACATACATGCATGCATGCATACATACATACATGCATACATACATACATCCATGCATGCATGCATGCATGCATGCATACATACATGCATGCATGCATACATACATACATACATACATACATACATACATACACACACACACACATACCTATAATATACACGTATGCGTGTGTGCAGGTAAGTGTGTGTATGTGTCCAGGAATGTAGCTTGAGGGTTGGTGGATTTGAGGTTGGGGTTTTGGGCTCCAAGTTGGGGGGGCTTTGAATTTGGTGGTTTAGTGCTGCGGGGGCTGAGGGTCTAGGATTCTTACGGTTTCGTGGATCTGGGTTTAGGATGTTTAGGGCTTTGCACGATAGGGCTCGGAGTTTTGGGAGGAAGGTCTGAAGTTTGTGCCCTTGCACCAGAGGCCTGAGTGGATCGGAAAATCGGGTTTACCTTCTAGCCCCTAGGGTCGAAATAATGCTTCAAAGCCCTGATTTCGCAAGTAAGTACTGGGTTGATGTTAAGGAACTTAACTTACGGGAGCAGATTGTGAGCATGTAGTCAATGATGTGGTCTCCTTGTTATAGCAACTCAATTTAAGGTCCTTAGCAGCTGCAAGCCAGATCACTGGGGACTTCAGAAGGATGTATACTCTACCTAGTTTCTTTTTTGTTTGGCCTTGCTTGTTGGGTTAGAACCCTAGATCCCGAAACCCCTAACTCTAAAACCCTCAACCCCAACCCTAAACTCCCAAACCCCTGAACCCTAAACCCCTAAATCCCGAAACACCTAAACCCTAAAACCCTAAATGGGACTTTCCCAAATTAGGGGTATCTTAGTGGTATCTTATTAGGGGTCCCTATATGAAGGACTAGAACATATTGGGGTCTATATTGGAGTCCACTCACTTTGGGAAACTACCAAATGTCAAAGCCTCCCTAAAACCCCAAATCCTAAAACCCTAAAACCCATACACCCCAAACCCCTAAACCGTAAAACCCTAAAACCTTAACACTCTAAACCCGTAACACCCCAAACTCCTAACGCCTAAAACCGTAAAACCATAACGCCCTAAAACCCTAACACCCCAAACCCCTAAACTCTAAACCCGTAAAAACCCTAAATCCCTAAGCCTCCGGCTCTTTATCGCCGCCAGGCGCGGCTCCCCAATCTCTCTGTTGGCAGCTTCCCGGGCTCGAGCCAAGTGATTTCGAAGAGGCGTTGGTAGGGTTTAGCCTTTTTCTATTTTGGCCTTGTAGGGTGTAAAAGGGTTTTGAGGGTCTATAAGGCTTAGGATTTGGGGTTGGAATTTTAGGATCCAGGGGTTAGAGTCTAGAGGTTCGGTCTTAGGGTTTTAGAGTATTGGGGTGGGATTGAAAGTTCTGGGAGTTGCACCGGGGCTTTCATGGGGATGTATAGGGTGTAGGATTCGGGCGCAGGAATTTGGGTTTGGGATCTATAGGTTACCCTAGGGTTCGGAAGTTTAGTATCTTGGGTTTGGGATTTCTTGAATTCAGGAACTGGGGCCTAGGGCTTAACAAGGGGGGTTTGGGATGTCGGTTTTGGGGGTCTAAGCTTCAGGCTTTAGGGCTTTGGTTTAAGGAACTAGCAGTTTGAGCGCAGCCCCCCAGAAATGAGGCTGGTCATAACCACTATCTAATGAGGGTGAGGGTTTCCATGCATAGGTTGTCCCAAAACAACGCTAGTGTACAGAAACACCACATGATTTGGGCCCTCAAGTCTAAACCCGGGCCACAGCCTTTTTCGGCTCGGAGCGCTTTTCAGCTGCCCATCTAGTGTCCTAATTTTTTGGGGGGTGGGATATCTAAAGATCCCCTAGTTATTAGCGAATGCGTACACATTCCCCCCCCAAAGCTGTAAACATACCCGCCCATCCAGAACATCAAGTGTTCCAAATAAGTTCACATGTCATACTTGGGGTGGAGCGGGATGCTAGACGGATGGGAGGCTATCTATGCTTTCCGACCTTTTTTGTGCATCGTGCCGCTCCGTCCTCGCATTGCTCCTAAGTATCTTGGGTCACACTGCAGACAATGCGTTGCGGGTGCTTAACAGGTAGAGGGGCATTGGGTCCCCACAATAACCCTCTATATACATACACATACATATTTACATATATATATATATGTACATGTATGTCTGCGTGATTTGCTGCAACAGTAGCTTTTTCCTCTCTGCACTCCCCTGTAGAATGTTGAAAGCACCCGCATGCCAAGATGTCTTGAATTCCAGACTGCGGGTCAAGCATGCTCAGTAAAGGACCTGAGGGGCGTCTTAAAATGGATTGTCCTCAAGGACCGTAGGAGCATGTATATGGAGATTACAAGATTCCAGGAGACCCCAGTAATTAAGGATTGCGTACGACCTAGGTGATTTTGAGAAACTGCAAATTGTCTATGGAACGTCGATCCCAAGCACCTAGATTATTTTCAGGCTGGCTGCAGCCACGAACAAAAGCTATGTAGATACAAGTTATGCATACGTAGTTGCAAGTGATAGGCAACATCCTGCATGAGCATGCGCCAAACCCTCAGCATTTAGGGCAGCATGGTGTGATTCGGGTCATGCAGGTTTCCGTCCAACATCCTATGCCTGAAGCAGAGCTTGCTTGTCTCTACGAACTTTCCGGGCCCACGGCATTCCTGAATGCTACACTCCCCAACTAGCATGCATGACAAAGGGCTGTGTGAAACCACCGGCCGGGTTAAGGAGGGAGTCATGTTGTTCCATGTTCGTTTGGAGACGTCTAGGCCTCCGGTACCCTACATGTATCCTCAGATTCCCCATATGCCATATGCGCTACAACTTTTCACCCTAGAAGTCTACAACAAGCTTCATGACTTTCTTCTCCCAAAGCCCAGCGCTGCAATGCTCACACCTCAAGCCCCGCACCCCTGATGAGGCCAAACATGGAGCCATACCTCGACCCTCTATACATACTGGCCTTTGGTTAGCTGGTAATGAAGGGGAAAAGAAAATTGAAGCTACTAAAATGGGTTTTGGGTTTAAGGATTTTTTAAGGAATTGAAAGAAAATGGAAATTACTATAATGAGTCATATAGTGACTACCAAAAGGATTCATTCCATCCAAGAACCCTATGAATCCTTGTTTCTTTTCCAGGAATGTCCCAGTCATTGGGCACATGGACCCAAATTCAACCTTGCGTATCCATACCCCCTCATATCCCCGTATTCCCCTATATGCTTCTATATATACACCTTTGAAGGGACCTAGGTAATGGGTACATGGGCCCTGACACTCTAAACCCTAACTCCAAACCCTAAACCCTAAGTCCTAAACCCTAAACCCTTAACCCTAATCCCTAAACCCTAATCCCTAAACCCTAAACCCTAATCCCTAAACCCTAGACCCCTAATCCCTAAACCAAGCCAAGGGCATGCCTTCAGCAGCTGCCAGGATGAACGGCGTTGGCCACGTATGCGGGTCTTCCCGAGAAGCCTCCATCTGACGAAGGCGCCTGATGAAGGAGTAGGGTTAAGGGTTAAGGGTTTAGGGTTTAGGGTTTAAGGTTTAGGGTTTAGGGTTTAGGGTTAAGGAGTGACAGGGGGAACCCTAGTACTATGATCTTTGGGGCTATATAGGGGCTATATAGGGGCTATAATACGGTGGCTATTGTAGGGATTATAATATACCGGCTATATAGGGACTATAGTATAGGGGCGATGTGTAGGGTTTCGGGTTTAGGGTTCGGGCTGAGGGTTTCGGCTTAAAGTTTAGGGTGTAGGCTTCAGGGTTTGGGGAGTAGGCTTTAGTGTTTAGGGTGTAGGTTAAGGGTTTGGGGTGCAGCGCTTGGGGTTTAAGGTTTAGGAAGGGTCCCGTTGAAAGAGTTTATGGGGATATTCAACAACATTGCATATCTTCCCACCAAGAATTACAACTCCTTGTTCTCTGTATGGTCAATGTAAATGATGTTAAGCAGTAGCAATTACAAACCCACACTCCTTAACAATAGTAGTGGTAATAGTAGCAACAGGAGCCAAAAAAAACAAGCATAATAAGCGATACTTAATAAACATAGCAAGAGTAGTACGAGAATGATCTGCCGAGCCCAAGCAGATTTATGCCTCCGGTCACTCTAAAGGCACACGGCGTATTTGTACACACCTCCAATACTAATTTACGAACCACCCCTACACCCTTACTCTCCAGAACTGGAAACATACATCTACTCCCCCAACCCTAAATCCTATGAGACTTACATGACCCGCTTGGATTGGGAGAGACAGGTTTCACGTCATGCTGCGCAAAGTACCAGTGGTAGTTTGGATAAGGAAAAGAAAATAGATATTAAAGCTGGAAACTGAGCTTGTACAGTGCTTCAGAGGGTTCAGTGCAGGACTTGAAAGGGGGTGGCGGAGTGGATCCCGAAAATGATTCCTAATGAGCCGGTACAACAGTAGTGACATTCCCTCCCCCTTGAGAAAACTGTACATCTATGGTTCAGGGCTTTGTGTAAGGCTTAGGGTTTGGGGCCAGGTATACAGCCCCGAACCCTAGACCCTAAACGTGTGGGTCTATGTAAGTATATACCACGTGCGCGGCCTCAAAGGAATCAGAATTCGACCCAAGAACCCGGAGTAGTTGGAGACTTAAAGAACTGGGTTGCTGTTAGGGAACTTCAACTAAGTTTCCATATTATGAATATAGAAATGCTTCAGGGTTTCCTTATATTATAGTAACTTAATATAAGTGTCGTAGCAGCAACCCAGAACACTGTATCACCAATCGATTCAAGGCACCCTTCCAGGTTAGATGTGCACAAACATTGATAGCTATGCTAGGTCCGCTTCTGGGCCCGGGGGCTTAAGCCCTTTGGGCGCATCTAAGATTTAGGGTTTGGGGTTCTAGTCCCCCTTAAGTAGATAGAATATGGGGTATATGGGAATAATATTTATAATGTCCTCAAAGCCGTATTCTATCTACTTAAGGGGGACTATACTATAGGGTTTAGGCGTATGCATGCAACCACAGTCCTCAGTGCATAGCAGGTCTCTCAATACGGAGGCCTTCATAAGCGAAGCACTCGTGACCAGGCCAAAGCCGAACCTTGACTTGCTAACGCAAAGGGTCCATGTACCTAGGTGGCAGATACCTGGGGCCAAAGGGGTCTATCTTTTTTAAAGCGCTCTTTTCGACCGTCCATGGGGTTTAGGGTTTAGGGTTTAGGGGTCCCATATAGGTACTTCGGGGCCCAAATCAGAACCTATTGTATTGGTAGGGGCTCCAGGGATGCGCGATACATTTCCGTGCCGCCTAGGGCGCGCCAACACGAGACCCTAAACCACGTAAGTCGCTTCACCTCCTAAATCACTCAAAGCATCGAAGCTTCTTAAACTTAATGGGCGTTAGTAGGGAACAAGGGAATCTCATCCCCATATAGTCCCTATACACTACATCCCCTTATTCCCTACTAACCCCCAGTAAGTAACGAACACGCAAAGGACCGGGTGTCATTGCCCAACACGCTCGGTGTTGGGTTTAGGGCTCAGGCTTAATCAAGGGTACAATACTCAAACAACCCGACCAGAAATCCTGCCTAAACACTACAATGATAGACCTTTAAAAGCAAGAACCTACTCGTCCACCCGGCCTGTAGATGCACCGCAATGCCTTTGCCTGAGTTTGGAAAGATCCAACTTCCTACTTTCGATGGCCTAAACCCTAAACCCTAAGTCCTAAAACCTGACCCTAAACTCAAAACCCTAAACCCTAAACACCTAAACCCTAAACCCTAACCCTAAACCCCTACACCAGTTCTTATAGGGTACGAAACGCAGAGGTTGAGGTTGGTGCAAGATTCGCTCCGTTTTATCCGCATTTTCCAGACTGTGATTTGGCGGTTTAGGGTTTAGAGCTTGGGGTTTGGGGTTTAGGGTTTGGGGTTTAGGGTTTAGGGTTCCATGTGGGGGTTCAGGGTTTAAGCTCCTACTTGGGGATCTTGGTGAAACACATTGCCTATAAGCAGGTTAGAATCCTCTACCATATTGGGAGCTACAGGATTCCCAGCTGCAACACTACTCATCTCCCTTTTACCCTAAACCCTAAACCCGGAACTTAGCCCCAAAACCCTAAACCTTAACCCCTAAACCTTAAACCCTGAACCTTAACCCGTAAACCCTAAACCCTGAACCTTAAACACTAAAGCCTAAGCCCTAACTGCATAACAAAAAACCAACCTTTCATCATAAGCACGCCCCCGGCGCCAACTCTGCAATGCCAAACCCTAGACGCTCCACCTTGTCTAGACCCGGATTCCTACATTTATGGTTTAGGGTTTACCCGAACCCAAAACATTGTAGAATAATGGCCCTTTTGGGCTATTTTGGGGGTTGGGGGCTGGTATTTTACATACTTTGGGTGTCCAGGTAGGGTCATAGTAACTACTTTCTCATAGCAACTACTTTCTTCTCGTAAGGCTGAAGGGTCTTGCATGCATTGGGTCGTTGAGGGCGTCAATGCTGTCAAAGGCTGATTGCACAGTGCCTACGGCGACCATATAAAGATTTACGCCTATATCTATCTATCTATACATACATACATACATACATACATACATACATACATACATGTGGATATATAGGGGTATATGGCGTACATGTATACATAGATATATGCATGTACCTATATATATATATATGCGCACCAATATACATATATACATATATATATATATATCGATAGATAGAGAGAGGCTATAAGGTTATGGATTTTGAGTTGAGGTTTGTGGTTGTGGGCTCAGTGGGCGCACGCACATTTTGGACCCTTAGTAGATACCTTGGCAACTTGTGTAAAAAACGTGGAAAAGCCAACCAAACCCTAAGCCCCCACACCTTAAGCCTTAAACTCCAAACTTGAAATCCCAGACCTGAAGCCCCGAACACAAATCCTGAACAGGCATAGGCCCTTAATCCAAAATCCAAAACCTGAACCTCAACCCCTACACCCCCCCTTCCAAAATCAACATGGAACCCCAGAAAGGGCCCATGTACGCTACCGGCAGTGCAAAAAAAACTCTAAGGCTTTCCATTGCATTGCTGTGTGAGAGGGAACCCTCGGAACTATGGTGATACCCAAAGGGTCCTAAGTACCAATATAGGGAATACTTACCCAGACCATAAGGGAAGTTACTACTACAGAAACCATACTTTGTACCATATAAGTACTTTGGACCCTTTGGGATATGGTACACTTTCGGGTCAAGCAGGATGCTGTCCACCAACGGTATTTCTAGAGAGGGTATCTGATGTCGAGGGCCTGATGAATGGAATTGGGTCTCGAGGCAAAAGTCCACAAAAAGCGTATGGAAAGACTGTACGGAAAGAACATAGGTCCTAACCCAAAGGGTCCTAAGTACCCACATGGGGAATACTTACCCAAACCATAAGGGAAATTACTACTACAGAAACCATATTTTGTACCATATAAGTACTTTGGACCCTTTGGGTAAGCCCTCAACCCTAAAGGAGCAATAGTCTCCAAAAAACCCCTATAAGAGTCCCTATAGAATTCCTCATTTATCCCCTTTTTCACGCCCTTTAAGGAGTTCACACTATAGCTCACATAGGGTGTAATCCTCAACCCTAAACCCTAACTGCTAGCCAGCATGTTGAAAGGAGGGCATCTTTTGACAGCCTCAGGTGCGCAGTCGACCAGCCGCAGTGTAGGCTGAAGGTGGAAAACCTCAGCTGGGTTTAGGGTTTAGGGTCTGGGGTTTAGGGTTTAGGGCTCAAAGGTTTCATGGCTAAGGGGCTTTGGGATTCAGGGGTTAGGATTTAAGGAAGAAGGCATCAGGGCTTCGGGTGAGGTTTTGGAGCCGCATATAGGGTTCAGGGTTAGGCTTTAGGGCTTACGCTTTGGGCTAGGGGTTCGTGTTGAAAATTCCTACAAGTGGGCGTTCTTTTATGCGCGCTCGACAATACCGACAAGCAAAACTAAGCCCCTCAGACAAACCGAAATTCGTCGGACCAGACCCCCCCGCTTGGTCTGCCTTTTTTCGGCGCGGCTCAAAGCAACACAACACGGCCGCACAATGGATCCATGGTTGTCAGCCAACCCGAGTGAGGATTCAGGGGCTTACGGCTTGAGGATTTTGCCCCACCCAGCCTACCCAACAAAGGCAAGCTCAAAACTAAGGTTGCCTAAGCCTTCAAGACCTTCAAGGGTCTAGGTAATTGTTTCTGCACTTTGCGTCCTGAGACTACCGCACGTATGGGGATCCAAGTACAATCAATAGAAGTCCAATTAAAACCGATTGAAATCTTATTGGACTCCAAGTAAAATTCGTATAAACTCAGTTAAAATGTAAGGAAATCTCATTGGACTCCAATTACATTCAACATAAATCTCGTGTAAATCCATTGAAATCTGATTGGACACAGACTTGCAAACCACATACGAAGCCGCATTTTCGATGAATCCCCGATTTGGGATTTCTGGTCTTGGGCACCCTCACGATCCTAGACTTACATACGGGTTCTGGGGAGATTGCCGCGGCATTTCTTGCATGTGGTCCCCGAGAGCCTGCTGGAGACCTTCAATGTGAGGATATCTAAAATAAGGCATATAAGCAGAATGGAAGGTATACAGAAATATGAATGGCCTATAGGAAGGAAGCTACCCGTAGCTACCCACCTGAAAATGTGCTAGATCAAGCTTTGAATAGGTTTTAAGCGTTTTCCACTGCTTATTTATGTGTTTTTGTTTTTTTGGGTATGGGTAACGGGGAAATGTAGGAATCTGAAGCTTCCTTTCTACCGGCTATAGGGGCTAACTGCCATATGGGGGCTAACCCTGAACCTTAAACCCTTTTGGAAACCAGAACACAACAAACATCGCGAACCCCCTAAATCCTGTATAACCCAGTATAGTAGTTTCCATTTTCTTTTCCGTTATCCCTATGTAGCCTGTACATGGAATCCCAAAATTATGTCCTCCCAAACGGGCCATGTAGCTGCACTGGGCTCTGGGTACCTGCTGGCCAAAGGCAAGAACTGTGGAGTCTTATTAGGTTTAGGGTTTGGAGTCTAAACGTCTGGACTCTAAGGACTCTGTACCTTCCATCTACCCTCTATATACCTAAATTAGGGACCATATACCCCCATCTAAGGGTACAAGGAAGGTCCTGAAACTCTAAGCCTTTCAGGACCCTTCAGTAGAGGGCCCAACTGGGCTTAAGCAGTTCGAGTAATGGGTTAAAAGGAATATGAAATTCCAAGAACGAGAACACGGAAAGTGGCATGGAAACTCGGGTGATGTACAACTTCTATGGGTTTAGGGTTTAGGGTTTAGGGTTACATACGAAGGAACATATCCCGATATGCTTGACGGTACATTTCTCAACTACATTGGTTTTGGTTCTTGGGTTCTGAGCGCGGACTGTAGGGCTCATGTCTTACGTGTCTGCAGGCTTCTGGGATTGACTGGAGGCTTACCCAAAGGGTCCTAAGTACCNNNNGTACTTTGGACCCTTTGGGTTAGTGTTGAGTAGTTCAAGGCCCTATAATTGAATATCAACATACCCCCACATACGTAGCACATCCTTTCAAAACTACTGTCCCTTTGCACGGCGCCTATGTGGTATTCGATGCTTGTCTGGGGCAGGGTAAGGTCTACAATACCTGCAAACTCGACATCTTAAAGTCCAACTGCTCCATGCTTGTGTCAGCAGGAGTACCGGCTGGGCGTGATACGTACTCAATCTGTTGGATCTCTATGACCCTTCTCTACAGCCGTAAACCTTACCATTGACTGTCTCGAAGTTGATCATGCTAAGCTGACATGTTCGCAATACGACTGGTTTTGCCCCTGAGGCCTCAACCAAAACCACTCAAACCCCAGAACCACTGAAGTCACATGAGACCCTCTAAATTAGACTCTAAATTCAAAGATGCCGGCAGAATCTCATACATTCGCACGTCATCCATATGAAGCGTGCATTATAATCCCTTTTTTTGTTAGACCCCGTACAACATTGAGTCCAAGGGACAGTGGTGTCCAGAAACGCGGGCGCACTTTGGACTTGCGGATGCGTTGGCGACGCCATGTTGAATTCATGCATAGCTGGTGAGGAGCCACCTTTGTAAAACTTCCAGGGAACTGGGTAGGCGTTTTGTGAAACGCTCATGCTGCACATATCTGTCATGTTTATGCACATGTGCTATCATAGGAAGGTATGGGATAGTACCTGGACATAAGCTATGTTTCGCCACCTCGCAAGGAAAGTGGGCATGAACCGGATGCCCTCAATCCTACAGGTGTTTTTGTTATTTCCGTTCCTTCCTTCCCTACAAAAGACCAGCAAGCAAGGGGCACAGCGGTGAAGATTGCTTGAACTGCTTTGGCAAACTTACAACCCAAAAATCTGAAACAACCCAAACCCTATAAACACTATCCTTGAACCCATGCTAGAGATCCATTCTCTCGATCCGAAAACCCTGAACCCCCAAACCCTAAACTCCCTACGAACCGTCGGTGTCAAAACCTAAAGCCATTGCTGAAGAAGCGCCACAGAAATCAAAGCTCGCTGCGCCCTGTGACTGTGGGGCCGAGATTGCAGACCTCTGCGTCTGCAGAGTCTCCACCTGCGTAGGGTTGAGAGTTTAGGGTTATAGGGTTTAGGGTTTAGAGATGGACGCCAAAAGTAGGTAAAAGAATAGCCCTCAACCAATAAAATAGCCACAAAAAAGGCACAAACCTGCGTAGTTTGGGGTCTCAGGTAACTTTGAAGGGCTGGTTGGATTGTTGTTTATGTCTTTGGGGCTAAGAACCTTGCCTTCCGCAGCGTTGGTTTAGATTTGAATCTATTTTACCAAGTTTGACTTACTGCTTCTTAGTAGGGAACAAGGGAATGTTAGGAATACTATATTCCCTTACTTCCTCGTATGAACCAGTCTTTTAGATCGGAGAGATCAAGATTCAGAGTGAAAGTCGAAGCTCCCTCAGAACACAGGGTTTAGGGTTTGGGGGTCTAGGGTTTAGGTTTCAGGGTTTAGGGTTTAAGGGTTTAGGGTTTAGGGTTGTAGGGCCTACCTGGACCCCAAATGTATGTAAAATAATGGCCTCTATGGCTGTTATTATGGGTTTAGGGCTATTCTGTTACATACTTTTGGGGTCTAGGTAAGGGTCCATGTACCCAACAGTTGAGCACTTTGGGGGGTTTGGTAACAGTAATGGTAGTGCAAGTTCTGCGTAAGTATATAATTCTTGGGTCCTTGGACCCTTAGGGAAGGCTAAATGACTGTTTAGAGTTGAGATATTGGGATATTTCTTCGGCAGCTTGGTTTCAAGGTCTTCTAGGTTTAGGGTTTACGGCTGCGCATCCTGAACTCTGAACGCGGGCTCAGGGGTCATCCTTCAACAATGAAGATCTGATGTTCTGAGCTCTGGTGAGGTTCAGGCTTGCACCAAGGCTCTGGATATGTTAGGTATACTCTTGGCAGACACTCTGTTCTGTGCTTGTTCTAGCACCCTCGTTTCTTCTACATCTTGCAAAAATGATTCCAATAACCTTAAACCTTGAACCCGAACCCTACAAACCTAAACCCCTAGACCCTGAACCCTAAGTGTCGTCATCCACATTTTCATATAAAAAGCACAGACTTCTTGTCCTCAAAAGGCTTACATCCCTGGTTTGGGGCTTCGATCCTTAGACCCTAGTCTTCTCGCCACATGTAACTAACACTAGGCCCTAAACTGTAATTTCCAATCTTTGAAGACGGGATCAAGACCTCAAGAGCTATTTTGGGTAGTCTTTAGGGCTTAGGGCACTACTACACATACCCTATAACACCCCCCAACCCAGAACGAGGCTCAACTTAGGTGCATTTTAGGATTCTGCAGCGCTGGTATTATTTGGGGCGGGGGGTGCAAGGGTAGGGGTAGCATAGGATCTTATAGAACCTGAGTATGAACCCTTATCATGATAAATCGCCAACCCAAAGAATTACTATCTGGACCCCCAAAGTATGCAAAATAATAGCCCCAAACCCTCAACATTGCCCAAAAGGGCCATTATTCTACGTACTTTTTGGGTTCAGGCATGCCGGAGCCACGCTGTGAAGAAATCAAGGCACCCCCTCGCGCAGGAAGTCCACAAATCAGACCAACCGGGACCCCAAAAGTAGGTAAAATAATACGAAAAAAAAGCCAAGAAGGCCATTATTCTACATACTTTTGAAGTTTAGGAAGTTGAATTTTATACTGCCAAGCTAAAGCCTAATGAAGCCTCAGGTGATCCCTCCACCTACTCCTGGTGATGGTGGTATAAGAAGACAATGGATTTTAGGGGCCAACCTAGNNNNCTAGGTTGGCCCCTAAAATCCATTGAAAAATATTAGTATACATGGTCCCCTTTTAAAACCATTAGGGAAAATGTTAAATATCCCATGGGCCTACCCAGGAATCTATCCTAAACGCCAAACACTAAAACTTAGACCCCTACCCCTCAAACCCCTAGTCCAAACCCTTAAACACTAATCCCTGAGGTCAAACCCTTCAACCCTACGTCCTGAATCCTAAATCTTGGAGACCCTGCGACGCTCGTGGCCCTGTTCTTCACCCACCCTGAAACCACAAACCCTAAACCCTAAATCCTGGTTCTGGGTATGCAAGAAGGACCTCCTCGGCGTCCCAACCAGTGTACGTTTCAGGGTTGTATGTGCTTTTCTTAGGATCTAAGTCGATGAACAAAGACATGGCAAACATAGAATTTGCTCATGCATATTAACCACTTGGGGCTGTTTGGAAGCCTAAAGTTTGAGGAATTTGTGGGGGTCCCACCTGATTGACGGCCTGCTTGGCCCGAGCAAGTGCGAAGGTGGCCTCGTGCCTGAGATTGCGCTCGAGTTTAGGGTTTAGCGTTTAGGGTCTATGGTTTTTGATGTCACTACTACAAAGACTGTTACTATTAGTTTCCCTATGCCGTTTAGTATGTCACCATTAGTTTTACAATGTTAGCAAGTAGTTCCTAAAGGCTCTAGTCACTCTAGTCCATGACTGGCTGCCTGCCGCCAAAAAGATGAGCCCCACTGGCTCACGCTTCGGCACGTAAAACGAACTTAGAGTTGAAATTCCCGATTTTGGGCATCCAAACAACCGAAAATGCAGACACATCAAATACACACACACATATATATATATATATGTCTGGCTCTCTCTGTCTCTCTCTATCTCCAGCCATGATCCAGGCTAAACCCTGCCAAACTGTGTGGACCCTTGACATCTTTTGTTTTGCCTGGGTTGCCTATGAATTTTGAGAGGTACATTCTAAAACATCGTGGATGCAAAGATCTAGGGAGGGTTAGTGCCGGAGAAAAGATGACTTTAGTGGGGACATGGATCCCTGAAATGATCCCTCTAAGATCCCCCAGAAGTTAGGTACCCGCTTGAACTCTCCACACGCCACTCCCCCTTAAGCAGCAGTTAGTCAAGCCCAGTCACCCTGATTTGGAGTCAACAGCTTTTCGTTTTGGCGCGGCGCGCGGCGTACCTGTCTTCTACTGCTGGAAACAAAGTTTCAAGCCGAGAGTCCAACTTACATGCAGGAAGTGTAGGGCATGCAATGGATGCTACGGAATTCCTACGAGGTAGTTTCCTAAATAGGGGGACCCCAATATAGACCCCGAGATACTACAATCCTTGCTATGGGGATCCCCAAAAAAATTCCCCCAATTTTGAGCAAACCCCAAGAATCTAGACTCCATCTGCTTCAGGATGACCGACAAGTAGAAGTTGCTGTATGTGGCGTAGTAGGTCCGATCCCTGAGGTTTGGGTTCGGTGGCCCGAGATGAGAGAGCTTATGTAAGGGATTACAACAGTGCTCCCCCCAAAGTTACCCCCCCCAGGGTTTAAGGAGCTAATAAGGACTATATGGGCCTTAATAAGGCCTAATAGGGTTCTAAATCTGTGGGGGGTACCTTTGGGGGGGGTACTATTGTAATCCCTTATTATGTGCGCTGTAGTCTCGACTCTCAGTAGCCCCTTAGTACCCCCTACACCATCTCTGATAATATATAACCGCTTTTAAGGAGTTTGGCTTATGGCTCATACAGCTTGAGCATTCCATGGGCGAGGCATTACAATTTTGAGGAACTAAGCTGCTGCTGACTTTGAATTCCTGATGCGCAGTGTGTACAGTTAAACAAACACGCGTTTGCGCACGGGGTTCCCGGAAGCAGGGTCGCGATGGGTGCAGGAAGGGAATGATGACATGGGTTTGTCAACCTGCAGTACTGCCTCTATGCCGGAAAAAACTCGATGACAACTCATTGCAGAACATTTTGGCAGGAGCCTATACCCTAGCTCAAGTAGGACTTCCTTACAAGCTCCCTTTCCACAGATGCCCCTGGAAAGGCCTGTAAAAAGTATCATCAAACCTGAAACCACTGCTGAGCCTTGATTTGGAGTTGACCGCGAGTTTGTCTTGAAGACCGAAGGTGTGGGAGAGGAGCCGGTATTCGGAGCAAGACGAGAATCCCCAAGCGTCTGCTCCTGGGTCGATGTGAGTCTTTCCCGAATTTCCCAAATCATTCAATGCTCTTAGGAGCTGAGGATTTGAATCGTGTTGAGTGCCTCTGGGCTTCCGGGTCCTAGCTATGAGAAAATCTACACTATTGTTGTCGCCGTGGAGCTCGCTGTTCTCCCTGTGAAGCTTGCTGAGATGTAGCATGGTATAAGACTCAAGCCACCTGCTCAGCTAACCGGAGAAAAGACTAGGCCACTCTCCCACGTGGTTAATTAGGGGCTGCCCTGCCATGTTGCGACATCCGCTTATCTTCTGTGAAAAAATGGCAGCTTTAAGGCTACGCATGAGCATCGTGCAGTAGAACGAAAAGGCAGAATTGCTTGTGATCTGGGGAGCAAGCCTTCCAATCCAATCATCTGTATGTGCTTGTGGACTTATGGGCCAGCTATGGAACTTGTGGTCCCCGTATGTCCATATATCAAAATGTACCACCAGAGTCTGTTCAAATGAGTTCCTCAAAGCCGAACCCCCAACCCTAAACCCCATAACCATAAACACCAAACCCTACACCGGGCTCCTCATCCAGTCCCACGACATCCTCGTACATAACATGCGCAACAAGACCGCGGGCAGGTAGCATGCTGACTGAAAGGCCTTCGTACGGCTGGATGATAGGTTTAGGGTTTGGGGTTTAGGGTTTAGGGTTTGGGGTTTAGGGTTCAGGGTTTGGGGTTGAAGGTTTGGGTGCCGGGCTTAGGGAATGCCAAAGAAATTTGTAGTTAAACTACTCACATTTGGGGTTACATACACTCCCGGAAACTAACATGGAAACCCAAAAAGGACGCTATGAAGACTGCAGTCCTTTTAACAGGGGACTGTATGGGTTTCCATGTTAGTCTGGGGGAGTGTAGGGGTTAGAATTCGGATCCATTCCTGTGGCCTCTAACGCTCTGATACTGATAATCCTGCATGACCCGAAGTACCTTGTACCGTGGAAACTATTATACTGAAATTCTGGTATACTAAACCCTAAACACCTTAACCCTAAACCTCTAAAGCCTAAGCCCCTAAACCCCTAAACCCTAAACCCCTAAACCCTAAACCCTAAGCACTAAGCCCTAAACCCTAAACCCTAACATGCAGGCTTGTTTAACAGCATCCCGAACCCTAAGCCAAAAACCCTGAATCCTGACCCCCACACCCCAGGGTTTACGGGTTTAGGGTTTAGGTTTTGGAGTTGGGGGTTTGATAATAGTAGGGTTATATTGGGGCTACGCAGGGATAGTGGAAAATAAAATGGAAACTACTATATCATGGGATATATGGGGGTTATACTGGGATAATGGAAAATAGAACGGAGACTACTATTGTACTGGTATAAGGGTTTAGGGTTCAGGGCTCAGGGTCTTGGGCTCAAGATTTAGGGCTTATAGGGTTTAGGATTTAGGGGTTAGCGTTCAGGATTGAGGGTTTCTGGATCGTTGAGGTAGCGTAGGACGGAAGTTGCATGAGCATAAAGCTTTTGCAGTCATGCTCATTGTTCCTTGAAGTCCTCCATACTAGGGTGAAATATCCGCCTGTCCAAACCTGGACCCTACACGTCTCCATACTGCCCATACGTCTGATTCTTCTGTTGGATAAGACAAGCCATGACTGCATGTTCCTTTTTCAGTGTAAGCGTGGTATAGATCAACAACCCATTCCAACCATGATCCAGACATTTTTAACAACCCTGAGGTAACCTCTGACAAAAGCCAAGATCGTGTTGTACGGTACCTAGCCTGCGAACACCATACAACTTCTTCAGCGAAGAGGCCCTGAACGATTTTAAGCATATGTTTTGACTGATATGCCCTCAGTAAGGGACACTTGATGGGCTTGGGAATTCCCAACCCCAAAACCCTAAACCCTAAACCCTAAACCAAACCCTAAACCCTAAACCCTAAGCCCTAAACCCTGGCAACCTTGCGGGGGCTGGCCAGATGGGAAGCGCACGTGCTTCAAAAGGCTGCCAGTGGGGGCAGAATAGACCACCAGCTGACTCCAGGCTCCTTTTTGGACGTTTTTGTTGCGCGGTTCACGGTTTAAGGTTTGGTCCCTTTTTCTTAGTGGTTAAGAGTAGGGAATGAAGGTACGAGCATGCAAAAGAACACGGAAACTACGACATTTACAGGTGGAATATGCGGGCTACTGTAGTGATCAATTCCTCTGGTGCCTGCTGACAAGAATCAACTACGCCATTATCAGGCAGAGTACGTGGGGTACCGTACAAAAATACCAGGCAGTTTTGGAATTTTTCATTGTTTCAAGTTTAGGGATTCAGGTGCCAGACCCATGGGCCTTTGAGTTGTAGCCTAAACCTTAAACCCTAAATCCTAAACCCTTAACCTCAGGAGCGTCTGTGATGAGAAGATGCTCACTCTTCCGATGTTTGCTCTGCAAGCAACTCCATACCCGAAATCGCAATTTCCATTTTCTGTTCCGTTATCCCTATATGACCTATATAAATCCTTTATAGCCCCTTTATAGCCTTAAATAACTCGTATAAAATCCACACCAAAAGCGAATGTAGCTCTACATAACCCCTCTATAACCTGTTTCATCCTCGCCAAGGCACCCATCTGGTGCTGCGTGGGCCCCTTCGCGCTGCTTGCCAGCTGAATGTACACATGGCCGCCACTGCCATCTGGTGTGAGCTGCAGTCCTATGCTGGATGAGGGTGTGGGGGTTAGGGCTTAGGGATTGGGGCTTAGGGCTTAGGCCGGCATCTTGAAAGAAAGGCTGGAAAGGAAAAGCCAACCAGCGAGAATGAGTGCGGGAAGAACTGTTGCAGGAAGCGGTGGTAGTATGACTTGTAAAGGTAATCGGTAAATGAACCATTGATCCACATACACCAATTGCACTCATGATGGTGATGATGATGATGCTGATGATGCTGACGACGATACTGACGGCCACAAGAATGGCATTGCCCGGACCGGACCATGAGACACTGTTCTCACGAAGTCTAAATCCCGTCGAAATCTAAGCCTAGAACCTTGAACCAGAAGCCCGAAATCCGAGACCAGAAACCCTGCCCCCAAAAATCAAAGGCCCGAAAGCCTAAACCCTTGACGTTACCTATTCGGCTTCACAGTCCTATGCGCGGAATGCTGCAGATCTTCGCCTGCAGATCGGGAGTTGACACTCGACACTGACCTCAGCAGCGATCCTTTGATCTGCCTATGGGGTTCGAGGATTCGAGGGTTTAGGGTTTGGGGTTTAGGGCTCGGTCTACGTAGGGTAGATTGCGTTGTAGAGGTTCAGGGCTTAGCGGCCTTAACCTACTTGCCGATAACTGAGAAGGACAAGAACGTGCAAAACAACAGAATGAAACTAGTATGTAGGGCTTAGGTTTCATAAGCTGGAAATGGACATCGACGTGGACAACGGTGCTTTACAGGGGTGTATATAGTGCTCAGAGTCTAGGGTTAACTTGCTGGTTGTTTGTAAGGAAGGCTGTCCACAAATGCAAACTAGTATCCCGAAACCCTAAACCCTAAACCCATATAAACCCTAAACCCTAGTAGAGTTGAGGGTTTAGGGCTTAGGGAGGGGAACGGAGCAATGGAAAAGGAAATATCATTGGGGCTCATATGGGCTAGAGGCTAAACTCAGAGTATCCCCCTTAGTAACCCCGATTAGTCCTCTATATAATACCCTGTATAGCCCCCTTCAAGGAGTTTAGACTATGGCTCATTTAGGGGGCCAAGTGCAGGGATCATCCTTCCATCCCTACGCACAACTGGCAAGCCACCCTAGTTGTTCCTGATCGTATCTACACCCTACACCCTAAACCCTAACCCTTAAATAATCCCATTATAGTAGCTTCCATGTTCTTTTCCGTTATCCCTATATAACCCCTAAACCTTGACAGTACATAGCCTTGCCTTGGTGTCTATATACCATAGTAAGGGCCACACTGCCTTCTATCCCTGCAGTCCCTAATGTATAGTACAGGTATCAACCATTGCCTTTGCGACCCATAAATGATACTCCCTAAGCTCGACCCTAGACCTGAATCCTATCCTAGCCGAAGCCCCATACCCTACGTTCAAACCTAACCCCCCGCACCCTGGCCCTTAACCTTAAATCCTGACTCCTAAAACCCAATCCTAATGCCTATGCCCAAGAGTCCTCAACTCACACCTCAAGCACAAAAGCCAGCCGGGTGACAAGCCTGATCTATAGCCCTTGGGTCGGCTGAGGCGAAGTCCTCGTGCGGATATTTCAGGGGTGGGGGGGGGCCATTGGGCAGTTTCTCAAAACAGGGGTATTCCGAGGGGCGCTGGCGATGTCGAGTTGATGGCGGAACTCTCGCACCACGAAACGGGATTTCTATCATCACCAGTTTGGGGGATGATGGGGAAGACTATAGGCTCCAGCCGACGATTGTAAAAGGACTATCTGGCGAACATGTTAGTAAAAGCCTCGAGGAGGACAAATGATAAGGTAAATGGCAGGGATTAGCTGCGCCGGCATTTCAGGGTTTGGGGTTTAGGGCTGAATGTCTGGGACCTCAGGAAAGGATAGCTTCATAGAGATGCTACCGATCTACTGTTTGTCGATGATGAAAATCCTAAATGACCTTCGTACACATGACCCTCGTACACTATACTGCCATAAGTCGCAAGGTACAAGGTACTTCGGGTCATAGAGGATTTTTCGTGTTCACCGCAGGAAGATGTGGAGGGCGCTAAGGTCCAAGTACCAAGTAATCACTGAGTCGCTGCAAAGAGGATACAAATTATAGGAGTGCATCAGCATATCTAGCGGCATGTAGAGGTCCACAAGGGTATATAGTGTTCAATAACGGAATAACGGTAATTGTAGTACAGGGTTTGGGAAAGTGTATGAAAATTGGGTACCTGGACATATGGCCAACAGCAAAAAACAGTGAACAAGAAAGTCCAAACCACACACGCAGAAGCTGTTCAGGGTTCAGGGCGTTGGTCTGAAAAGCCGCTGACAGCATTTACTGAACCTGGTGCTGAAACTCGCTTACATATACCTGTTACAGTGGTTCTGTTGAAAGTCCCACATGTATGAGGCCCATAGCTCCTGCCCATACTTTGAGGCACGTAAATTCTGCATGACCCTAAGTGTCATTGAGGGTCATGCTGAGTTCCGCCCACCAAGAGCGGGAATAAGCAAATGCCTTGCAACAGTCCAACACTCCGGTTCACATTGAACTCAAGGCCCATAACAACACGTTCTCAATCTTCAACCTGATAAACTTCCGACCCGCTACATGCCAAATGCCCAAACTCAACCCTATACCCGAGACATCCAAACCATGAACCCTAAACCCCAAGTCCCTAAACCCTAAACCCCAAGCCCCAGCCCAAGAAGTCCTGGAAGGAAGACAGCCCTTGCTGGTGCAGTGCCGCAGCGAGCTTATCCCCAATGCCCTTGAGCTGGCGCACTGGCATGGCACTATCCTCCGACAGTTGCAACAACCCCAAAACAGGAAGTTGCGAACCAAACTGGAATTATCGTGGGACTTCACATGATCTACAGGCTAAATTTGGGTTGGGGGGAACCTATAGGGGACTATATAGGATTTTGGGGGGGGACCTATTAAGGGATATACTACAAATTTAAACCAGGGCTCACATATCCTCAACATATGGGGGGATATGCGGGGTGGGCTCTCGAGGTGCAGACTTACGGTTCGGGCCGTGGAGGGTAAAGGTTTAGGAACTATAGTCCCCCTTAAGTAGATAGAATATGGCTTCGGGTATATTATTATAATATTCTGTCTACTTAAGGGGGACTATAGGGTTTGGGCGTTGTAAAGCAGTAGATTGGTGGCTCCTGCACGTGT
>CAJNIZ010007882.1:529-12825 GCA_905231905.1 Symbiodinium pilosum
GGGTTCATGGTTTAGGGTCTAGGGATTCGGCATATGCGGGGATCACCAGAAAATTCTGAGGGTCCTTATTCGGGGTTCTATAGGAATTATTGTGAGAAACTCCCATGCGTGCTGTTACTGGTCTTCGGGGTTTTGTACGAAGAATATGATATAGTTTGCCTGGTTCAGCTGCCAAAGAAAACCCTAAACCCTAAACAATTCCAGTATTCCGTAGCAAGGACACTACCTTCATAAGATTCTGGTCTTGGGGCTTCGGCAACTTGTCAGAGTACTACAGGTGTTGAGAAACGAACATGCTTTATGGACCGTGGAGTTCAGTGAGTCTAGGATTCTTGGCTTCTGAATTGTTGGTCTTGAGGGGGGCTTTGCATTGATTTCAGTGTAGGCAATTCTGCTCATGGGTTTCTCAAAATTGTGATTCCCTTTTTGGGTGCCTTGTAGCCTTCGTTGGAAGTGTACCGGGAATCGTGGCTTTCTAGCACGGGAAATGTGGGAGTGGACCGAAATTATGAGCTCTATACAAAACCCTATCATGGTCCCCACGTTCACTCCGCCACTTCCGCCCCACATGTATTCAGCTCCAAGAAGGAGTCTTTCGCGCCTTTGACCTCCGAACTCAAAACCCAAGGTTCTAAGTCCGTCAGAAACCGAGCAATTTTACAACTTGTACTAGTACCGCAACACTTCGCATTTGGAGCCAGTTCAAGTCCCTCCATTATATACTGCCCCACCCCACACCGTGGACGAAGTGTCGCGGTTAGTCTTAGGTCTACCCTTAAACCTTTAACCTTAAAACTTTAAACCCTCAACCCTAAATCTAAAACCCTCAAACCTCTGAACCTTAAACCCTAAACCCCCTGAAGCCCTGAACCCTAGACTTTATCTCGCGGAGGAGAGCCTCCAAAGTGAGAATCCCCTCCAGGAACTTACCAGTCCCTTGTGGTTTTGCTTTTCAGGGAGCTGTGTATGCTGGACAAATCATGACAACCTCACCCGGCCTTACCCCGAACGGTGGTGTATATGAGCCCCTTTATTTATGGTTTAAGGTTTAAGGTTTAGGTCTAAATTCTTCAAAGGGGGTTATGCAGGAATAAAAACGGGAACACTATAGGTCTTTTTAAGGGGAAACTAGGAGTTTAGACTATAGTTTAGGCAGAAAATTGTACAACATCGGCGTGATTTGGGGTTCTGAAGCTACAATCAATGGCCAGTGTATGTTGTGTTGGACAAAAATGTTTGCCCTTCCCCCGATCCTTATTTGGAGGGTCAGGAGGACTTAGGAAGTAGGTTAAAAATGAGGCTGACTGGGGTTAGTATTTTGCTTGCAATAAGGCTTCTATGCACACATCCTCAGTTCCACTGACCCTTCAAGTAAATTATGGCCCGTAAATCCCAAACACTAAGGTTAGGTCTAGTTCCGGCAGGGCAGAGTACTCAGCGATCTCCACTCAGTCTCCATGCAGCTACCAGGTAAAGTCTCCATACCAGTGATTCAACACCTATGCTCTATCATAGTCTACATGAGCTATAGTCTGAACACCTAGGATCCCCCTGAATACCCCCTATAATACATCCCTATATAATCCCCTAAATAACCTCTTCAGATTATGTCTCGCATGAATCCCAAGATCTCCTCCCTCGAAAGTAAAATCAACATCCGTGTTCCAGCAGGCAGTAACTATGGCGGAGGAGTTCGCGAAGTTCAAGCGTTTCGAATACCGTGCCTCGCTTGGGAGTTAAGTGCTATCGGGTTTGTCAACCACCTTTCCGAGGACGCGATTCAGGGTTCACCACTTGAGTAGTATTTTATTTGTGGATAGTATGGTACCCAATATAGAGAAAGATTATATCCTCCTTTTGGGGTATAGTATTTTACATAAGGAAGATTATCTTACTGGGTTGAGCCACCCAAAAAAAACGCTGCTCACTTATCTTGTTGATGGAGGAGATCTTCTGCCTCCTTATGCACCCTTGAGCTCGGCTGGGGGTAGTGTAGCCCCTAAACCCTCAACCTGAACCCTAAACCCTAAAACCTGAACCCTACACCCTAAAACCCGAAACTCTACGCCCAAAAACCTGAAACTCTACGCCCAAAAACCCGAAACTCTACGCCCTAAAACCTGAAACTCTACGCTACGCCATTCTAAACCTTAAAACCTGAAACTCTACGCCCTCTACACCCTAAAACTTCAAGGAGTGGTTATCAGTTCGTGCTGTCAGGCCAAGTGTGGCTCTCTTGATCCCATGCTTCTCCACCCGCAAACACTAGTATTATCTACCTACCAATGAATATTCCCAGTATCGTGCCCTTATTTCATAGGAGCAATATTTATTAGTGGGGAGGTGGAGGTTTCGTTATCAATGAGATTTCGACAAGGCTTACATACGTGACTTTTAGCCAGACCTCACTACGAAATTATTGGTGGTGGGGGCTGTTGGTAGAGCTGCTTGCTAGTTAGACCCTCAACCCTAAAACGCGTCGGATCATCCTCAGTGTGCCTTTCAACTTCATGCCCTACCTAGCGCGACACTCCTCCAAACGCCTGACGTCGATGACCCTGTTCTGCTGCCACCGTATGTTGAATGGCGGTTTTTGGTTTAGGATCTAGGGTTTAGGGCAAAAGGAATATTGAACATGGGTGGGGTCTTCAAAGCTGGGAGCAGGGAGGTAAGATGGAACCACATGTATACCCCTTTGGGAAAGTCTGCAGTATTTACAGGGGTTCAGGCTAGGTTGGCCGAGCAGAAGTTTGGTCTTGTTTGGATTGGCTTCTTGTAGCCTTAAATCCAAAACACTAAACATTCTCAACCCTACTCCCTAAACTCCACACCCCACCTAGACCCCCCCAAGTACCCTAAAATAGGGGCTATGTAGCTTCTATTTGTGGATACTTAGGGTCTATAGAGGGTACTTGTGGGGTCTAGGCAAACCCTGAATGAACAGGATCTGGCGCAGTCATTGTGCTCTGCTCAAGGTCTGGCTTGACACCTCTAATCTCACCCAAGACCCCTCAAACGCCCCAGCCCTGAACACGACTCCCCGCCACTGGCCCCCCCTCCCAGGAACGGTCTATATTAGGTGTCCGATAAAGGGCTATATATAACCATGTTATAGTTATTATCCAACCGTTACTGAGTGGGGGCAGTATCCAAAATGGATGTAAAGATTGAGGCTACGCTTTCTCTACACTATCATTATTATCCAACTGATGCTGAGTGGGGGCAGTACCCAACCTAGACCTTACATCCCTAAATTCCAGCCACAAGCCCCAAACCCTAAACCAGGCATGTTGAAAATTCTTTGTCCCCCAACTTCCTAGTACCTTGAACTTGGAGCCCCAGAACCAAAACCCTACATATCCAAAATCTCAACCCCAAATCCTATACCTTGAACCCGAAAGGTTTCTACACCCTAAAGATTTCGCCTGAAGCTCTACAGTGTTGTGCCTTCATCCAACACTTCACTCCACAGCATGTTGTGGGGTCTGAGGCACAAACTCCAACTTGGCGCTTGCCTGAGAATCTTTCACCGCGGCTTTGGATTGAGGGCGAAGGATATACCAACTGTTGGCTTTGGAGTTTTGAGGCATCTGGGCTCGTGTTTCTGGGGTTGTCGTTCTCGTAAACTTTTTTGAAAGATTTCCATGTGAGCAATGATCTAGGCTCCTTACAAGGGGTATATAAGGGATCTTATAGGGGAGCATGCAAGGGCTTATTGAGTAAAGGGACTTTATTGGGAACCCCAAACAGGGAACCCTAAGAATATAGTAGGGATAACATAGGAATATACTTACCGCGGTCCTCATATTCCATTATATTCCTATTATATTCTTGGGGTTCCTTGTTTGGGGTTCCCAGTAAAGTCCCGTTCTTAAGGGAGAGACTTCCATGTAGTTTTTAGTTGGGGTGACCTCAGGCTTGCCGACCGAGGTCTGCGACTTGAGCAAATTCTGCTCCCCAATAGAGGGGGTTCCCAAAACAAGGGATATAACTTATTGGGGGTCCCCATAATAAGGAATATAGTATTTTGGGGTTTATATTGGGCTCTCCTTATTCAGGGAAATTACCATATGGGTTTAGGGCAGGTTCTACAAAACCTATTGTCGTCGGTTCACCAAAAAAAGGCCCAGAATTGAATGCCATGAGCAGTGTAGGGTTACAGGCATGTAGACTGCATGCGGTGATTTCTGACCTGGATATGGCAGTTTCCTTAATACGGGTGGGCAGAAAAGTACCCCGTATTTTGGTAAACCCCCATTTCTGACCTGGATATTTGGAAGCATAGGGATTTTTAATAACAGTAAGCTGGGGAAAAGAAGTTTTGCACGGGCCGCTCGAAAACCGTCCCCTCTAAACTCTAAACCCTAAACCCCAAACCCTAAACCCTAAACCCTAAACTCTAAACCCTAAACTCCAAACCGTAAACGCTAAACCCTAAACCCTAAAAAGTAAAACCGAAACCCTGAACCCTAAACCTTAAACACCACAAGACTCCCAAGCTTACAAACTGAACCCTGACAGGGTTGAGTTCCATTTCCATAATGGAGCCGGCTCTATCCTTGTAGGATAAAGGGACTCTACTGGGAACCCCGAATGAGCCATAGTCTAAACTCCTTAAAGGGGTTGTATAGGGGACTACTATAGGGGTTATTAAGGGGGTTTAGACTATGGTTCAAATAGGGAACCCCAAGAATATAGCAGGAATATGATGGAATCTAAGGACCCTGGTAGGTATATTCCTATTATAAACCTACTAAATTCTTAGGGTTCCCCTGTTTGGGGTTCCCAGTAAAGTCCCTTTATTCTTGGAAGTGTTGCATCACCAAAGCCCTACTTTAACCCCCACCGGCTTTAGCTCCAAACTGTCAAGCCAGGGGTTTAGGGTTTAGGGTTTAGGGTTAGGGATCCCTATACCCGAAACCCTGAGTGTTTTGAGGATAATCGTATTTTGGGGTCTATAGTGGGGTCCCCTTATGTAGGGAAACGACCATATGGGTTTAGGGTGCTTCTGCATTTGAGGTTCCATGTAAGCCCCTCCTCAGTCCCTACAAGGCTCTTTGCTGCCCCCCGAACCCCAAATACTGGGTTTAGGGTTTAGGGTTTAGGGCTGTTGATGGAGGAAATCTTGCACTACTTAGAGCCCGTAAACTACTGGAATTCCTGGGACGTTGGGGACTTAAGGTGGTGCAGGATTTCATCCATCAACAGTATCTGCACAGGTCCTTACGGATCCTTACAGGTGGGGTTGCCGTCTCCATTACAACGTGGCCTCTAATATTTAGGGTATGTCTGATTTGGGCAGCCTACCTAGACCCTAAACCCTAAACTCTAAACCTTAAGCCCTTAACTTTAAACCCTAAACCGAACCATATCACCCCTGAAACCCTCAACACTCAAGCCCTCAACCCCAGAACACTAATCCTTAGTCCTGCATGCGTATGTACGTACGTAGGCATGTATGCATGTATGTATGCATGCCTGTAACTCCTTCCAAGGACAGGACACAAACACCTAAACCCTAAACGCCACAACTTAAATCAAAAACATGCCCCCCCTAAATCCTACGTACTCCCTAAACACCAATCCCGAACCCCTAATCCCAAACCCCAATCCTAAACCCTAAACCCTGAATCCTAAACCCTAAGCCCTAAACCGCAAGCCCTTCGACGCCCAGGTGTTGCAGCGAGAAGGTGCGGCTCCATCACAGAATGAGCCCACAGGCCCTACTGCTGTTTTTTTTTTTTAGGGTTTAGGGTTTAGGGTTTAGGGGCTATATTGGGATAATGGAAAAGAAAATGGAAACTACAGGGATTGTCAGGGATTCTAGGGGTTATATAGGGCTTATATGGGGACTATAGGGTTATATTGGGGTTATATAACTACTATAATGGAGAATCAAATGGAAAAGAAAATGGAAAATGAAATGGAAACTGTGTTTATATAGGGGATTATAGGGTTTTGGGGTACGGGTTTGGGATTTGGGATTTAGGGTTCAGGCTTTAGGGAATAAGCATTATCATCAGAGTAATGCTAGGAAGGATGGTACGTATACGACTTAATGGTTATACCAAGGACAATGGTGATGCCATAAGAACAGGCTTTAGGGTTTAGGCTTAAGGATTGGGATTTAGGGTTTAGGAGTCCAGGGTTTAGGCGGAACATATAGCGTACCGCTCTAGGGTTAGGATTTAAAAGGGGTTATGTAGATTGTATTGGACATGTAGGGCTTTGCGTAGAAGTCGAAGAGCTCCCAAAGAATTCGGAATCAAGGAGAGCATGAAAAGGTGAGATCATGTTGTGTGTTTTGGGTCTCTGCTCTAGTCACTCTAGTCCTAAAAAATCAGAAGCATAAGCCCTAAACCCTCTAAACCCTCTGAACCCTCTAAGCTCTAAACCCCTAGACCCTAAACCCTAGCATTGTCATCCAATAGATGGGGGGGCCCGGGAACATGATTTACAGTGACCTTTGGGAGGATCTACTGTTGACATCTATACTGTAATGCTCTTATTCCAAAGGTTTAGGGTACTTAGGGTCATGCATAATTGTTAGTATCCACCGTACGAAGTGGAATCCCCTAAACGGTTCCAATAAATTTCGCAGTAGTACAGGGGGAACACCGGGGAGATCACTTCTAAATCCTCCCAGGGGTCTGAACACCGTTCACCCAACGTCTAGATCGTCGGCCTTAAGCTCACGTTGTACAGATGTTCGGAAAGACCCAGCCTTAGGGTTTAGAGTTTACAGCTCAGCTTCCCCAACCCTAAACCCTAAACCCTGAACCCCACCCCCTAAACCCTTTAGGGAGTACCCGTAAGGAAGTTTCAGGTGGATAGTTCCCCCGTGTGTAAGCCTGACATAGCCCTTATATACTCCCAATGTCCCCAGCCATAAGCCTTGTAACGTCCTTATGTAAGGATACCCCTTTACGAAATGCACTTGCTCTGAGTTAGGGTACCCAACGTTGTACAGAATCCCCTTCATGGATTAATGGTAGGATCTTATCATGGTCCTGCATCCGGCACCGCAATCCCTTCCTAGTGATTTGAAATACCCCCCCCAACGGCACCGCATGTCAGTTCTTCCCCCCCGTATATAAGACCACAGAGGTGGGAGGGGTGTTTAACATTAATAGCCCTATGAGCCCTATACCCTAAATCATACATGTGGCTTGCATTTTCTTTTCATTTCACCTGTAACTATACAGCCCTTTATGATTTATCACCCCTTCCAGGTGGGTGCTTAATATGTCTAATATTGGTATGAGGGGATACCCTAAACCCTATATCCTAAACCCTAAACCCTAACCCTATATGACCCCTGTATAGCCCCCATGTAGACACCCCCCCCCTGCACCAATTCCCTCAGCGCTTCGAAAACAAAAAACACAGGTCCTACACTCTCCGGGGGCCGTGGTAAGCTTGCAGTGTCGGCGGTGGAGCCGGTGGCTAATGGGCTTCACAAGGCCACGGACTAGGTACACCCAAAGCCAGCTAACCCTTGGGCTTAGGGTCCAGCTTTTAGTAGATTGTTGGGGATTGGTTTGGCTAGTTAACACCTGTAGCCTCAAGACAAGCCACGTCTTTTTCTGCGCACCTAAACAATCTTGATCACTATTGATTATTGACCCTGTAGTAAAGCCTTAAACCGAAATCCCCAAATCCTTAAACTTTCATTTAGACCCTCGACTCGAAACCTGAAGCGGAAGCCCTAAACTCCAAACCTTAGACCCTCTAAAACCGAAACCACAAGACTTCAAACTACAACCTTACGCCTACCTGAACTCCAAAAGTAGATGAAATAATAGCCCAAAACATCTAAATATATCCCAAAACCCAAAACACTTAAATATATCCCAAAATGCCATTATTTTACATACTTCAGGAGTTCAGGTACCTATTAAATCAAGCTGCATCCCATAGCGTTGTGAGCCTCGGGACCTTTTAATCTTACTGGTGGCTAGCAGGGAATAAGCCAATACTCCTTGGGACTTTAGGGTTTAGGGTTTAGGGTTTAGGGGTTTAGGGTTTTGGGTTTAGGGTTCGGGGTTTAACGCTTTGGGTTTCCTTTAAAGTTACTGCTCTGTAATTATAGGCACCTAAGGGTTAACCCTTAATATAGGGGTCCTAAGTGCCACGTAGAATATGATTTCTGTTTATCTCTGTAAAATGTGTGCTATCATTCCCTTCTAAACCCCCCAGTGAGTAAACTTCAAACTCCCACCATCGAGCACAGCCTTCAAAGCGTCGATGCTGCTCGTCCTGGTGCAGCAGAATGCTTTAAAGCAAACAAGAACCCTTAGAGTGTAGGGTTAAAGGCTTAGAGTTTAGGGTTCAGGGTTCAGGGCTTTGGTTTTTTCAAAATTTCAGCCCGGAACCCTAGGCCCAAAATTTCTGAACCCCAAATTCCTCAATCCAGAGGCCCAAAAGGCTGCCAGCTAATTTTTGCGCCCTCTTCCAAGGTAGCCTCCCTGAACCCCTTCCAAACCCCAAGCACTAAACCTCCTGTTGGCAGCGATGTGTGATGTTCTGACAACTTGCACGTGTCCAGACGTCCCACAGATCAAGCCCTGAACACGAAATCCCTGGCCATAAGAAGTAATTCCTAAACTCCAAACCCTCAATTCCAAGCCCCAAACATGCAATTCCTAAACTTGAAGCCCTGCTTGGGGGATCAGGGGGGCCACATGACAACCCCCGCTATCCCCATTTTTAACCTACTTACTAAGTCCCCATGACCCTCCAGGTAAACCCTAAACCCTAAACCCTCCATAGCAGTTTCCATTTGCTTTTCCATTCTCGGTATATTCAAATAACACCAAAATATGCACTATTATAAGCCTAATATATACTCAATATATACCTTATTACAACCCTAATATATACTATAATATAGTAGCTTCGATTTGTTGGGGTTCTTGGCAGGTAGGCTCATTGAGCCTCCTGGACATTCGCATCCTCACAGGGCGGAGGCGTGATTGAAACTGCAGGGCTCAGGGCTGAGTGTTCAGGGCTTAGGGTTGGGGTTAAGAGCTTAGGGGTTTTAGGGTTGGGGGCTTAGGATTTAGGGTTTAGGATTGGGATTTTTAAGGTCTAGGGTTAGATGCTCCATCCCCTGCTTACCACCCCCTCCCCAAAAGACCGCTTGGATAGATTCGGGGGAGGGCGATTCAGAGCAGTGTAATAGGGAAAAGCTTCGGTCTTTCCGTTGCAGTAGCAGCGCTGGCAGGGATTTTGCCAAGGGGCTACCATGAGTCTGGGTACATTTTGTGGCAACCTTCCTGGAAAAAGGAATGACCCGGAAGCTATTGAGTTTTGGCACGACTTTGTATATATATATATATATAGAGAGAGAGAGAGAGAGAGGGAGAGAGAGGGAGAGAGAGAGATAGAGCTGCTAGGAAGCAACGGCGGAGCTTAGGGTCGGTGGTTTCTGGCCAAAGGCTTCTTGTAGGTTCAGTTTCCTTGACCTTGAATCCAGACATGAATTTTGCAAACTAAAATCTGAACGCTACACCGTGTGGGACAGAAATTTCACAATCAATTCCCTGTCCAAAGTTGAAGAGTACCATGAACGTTAGTGCAAGCATGTCGATTTGGCCAATGATTCCACCAAATTTGGGTGCCCTTTATATGAATGCTACTATAATAATCCCGTGGTGGCAGCTCCCAAGGAGAGAACTCTTTTCTTTGGAGCACATCTGATCTAAGTTTCCTGCTTTGGGATTTTCCCTTTCAAGAATGCAAAGAAATCATATTGCTTTGCCAGGCTGTAGGGGCACTGCTGTACCGGGACTGAGAGGGGTTAAGGCTTTGGTGTTTGCAAGGCTAAGCCCTTAAACCCTAAATCCTTGAACCACAAAACCCTGAACTCTCAAATCCTAGACCCTTCAACCCTAAACCCCTAAACCCTAAACCCTCAAACTCTTGGTTGAGTAGGGCCTAGTAAACAGTACACGAGGGCATCGGCCTTGAAGCTCACCCAACTGAAGCCAAAACCTTATATAGGGGCTATATAATGGGGGTAGAAACAGGGTGTATATAGTAGTTATATAGGGAGAATATATAGGGCTTACCATAGCATCCTGAAAGTACAGCGCAGGTGGTATAGTCCCAGAAGAACTTTGTCGTCCGCGCAGGCATTTTCAAGCGAATCGCAGCTCATGTCAAGTCCCCTCGAAAAGGGGTCCCTGGAATACCGCACGTAGCTCCGAGGACTCAGGGTACTTGGAGGTTCATGGGACGTAGTATCTACTTACAACTGGGCTTATAACCTTACCTAGAATCCCCTTAACCTGGCCTCATGGGGGCTACCCAAATTGTAAGTAAAGTTATAACCCCAGTTATAAGTAGTTTCTAAGCCCCATGAACCTCCAAGTACGGTACTTGTGGTGGTGCAGAGTTGCTTCCGTCAGCACTAGCCTCCTTTAAACCCTTCAACCCTGTCACGACCCCTGGTTTTTTTAGAGCCCCAAAAAGCTTGCCTTGAGGCATCAAATACGCAGCCAGTTGGCATATGTGGGTCATCCAACTGCTTCCCAGCTGCTTTGGATTGGGCAAATTTAAGAGTTCAGGGTTTACCTGAACCCCAACAGTATGTAAAATAATGGTCTTCATGCCTATTATTTTGGAATTAAACCCTAAACCCTAAACCCTAAAGGCTATCATTTTACATACTTCTGGGGTTTAGAGGCTTACTTTCAGGTTCTGAAGCCAGCTCAGGGGGATAAAGGGCTAAGGGTTTAGGTCTTGGAGCTTCAACTTAGCATCAAGGTTTGCGGTTTGGCATTTGGAGACTCCAACTTTAGTCCAACTCTAGGGGTTTAGGGTTTGGGTTTGTTTTCTGACTACTTAGAGCTGGCCGGCTCGAAGTTAGAGCTTCAACTTAGGATTAAGGTTTGGGGTTTAGCATTCGGAGACTCCAACTTTAGTCCAACTTTAGGGGGTTTAGGGTTTAGGGTTTGGTTTCTTTGACTACTTGGAGCTGGCCGGCTCGAAGTTGGGGGTTCTTTACTTTGATTGGTCACCGCCACGATGATTGTGCAGCGCATGCATGGCACTCAAGTTTGAGATTGCGCAGGTAAGGGAAGCGTACAGGCATATCTGTCGAAGACGAAGGTCTTGTCCCCAATCCCTTTATGAGTAGGCATTTGTTGTCATGAGGTGAGAGACGGGCGAGGGTGCTTCCTTGCATGTGGAGTAGTTCCCGCTTTGGGACATGACACGTCTTTCTTGAATTTCTTCTGGGGTGTTGTAGCAGGGAATCGGTTTGGAAACAAATGTTCAGGGTTCAGGGTTTGACCGAATAGCGTGAAACCCCAAACCTGAGAATGCCAAACACTCCAAGTTGCCTAAGCCCTAGACCCTAAACCCGCCAAAATTTCAAATCCTCATCTCACCAATACTCTGGCACAAGTCAGGGACAACCCCAAGTTATCTCCAGTCCCTGTTCGCGCACGACTGGAAGGGGTTTCAGCAATGCACAAATGATGGCCAGCGCAGTATGTTCAGGCATTTCCTTGTAGAAAGCACTCAAAAGTATTGGCGGGGCCATCATTTTGTGCATAGAGTCATCTTCATACGGGAAGCAAGAGCATCCATCCCCGAAGGAAAATAACGTCCATGTTCGGGAACTAGGCGCATCCTTGCCCAGACCATTATAACGTCCATGCCCGAACGCAAATAGGTTACCAAGGCATCCATGCCCCAAGGATAGTAACATATAGTAACATCCATTGCGTCTGCATACGGGATGAAATTGCCGCATGTTTTGCCCGCTGTTGTTTTGCTCTCGACAACAGAATGCATTGGCAGGGCCGGGGATTTCCGCACACTTGCATGAATCGGCACGCACGCGAACGAGTGCCTGGGCTGAAGTTGAAAAGCCAGTCAATATCCTAAACAGGGTCCCTTTGCAGCGTTCTATGGGTATACATGGTCATGTATAGGTGGTGTATTGCAATCTGAATTTCAGATTGCACTGGTGGTAATACACCCACCCAGCTCTGTCACCCTTTACCCTGAAGCGGTTTAGGGTTGAGGGCTGCAAGAAGATGCTCAGGTCCGCGATAGGATGTACACCGGCATGGAAATCTACCTCCGCGACGAGACTTGGCCTTTGTTTTTGATCGAATGTCGTTGGTAAGATAGAGCTTGTATGCTAGAGGGGCGCTCCTGGATAGTGGTGACTGTTGTTGCCAACCACGCCCCCCACCCCACCCAGAGTGAATATGAAATGTTCCCCAAGCATATGCGAAACCCTAAACCCTCAGCATATGCCAAACCCTAAGCCCTAAACC
>CAJNIZ010007883.1:4717-15475 GCA_905231905.1 Symbiodinium pilosum
AGAGAGAGAGAGAGAAAAAAAAAAAAGAGAGAGCAACATGCCTGCACGCATACACAGATGTGGGTATGTCAGTCCCCTGACTCCCGTGACCTACAGGCAAGAAATCCCTGAGTTTGATAGAGGGACTTTCAACTTGATATTCCTTGTACAACTTGCATGGGTACAGAGTATTGAGGGGCCCAACATGCTAAAACCATAGACCCTGGACTGACATGTTGGAGAACACCCAAAAACCCAAAGACTGTTGGGCTCAGGGTTGAAGGTTCGCGGGATGTCTTCTGGCTTGTGAATGCCTTCAGAGACAATAGCCGCNNTTTAGGGTTTGGGGTTGAGAGCCTCAGAATTTGAGGCTCTAACCCGCTAATTGCACCCTTAGAACTTTGACCAGTGGTTGAGCAAGTAGATTTCCATAGTCCTCCCCTCAGAGATGGAGTATTACAAGCCCCTGCCCACAAGGTATGACTATGGGATTCCCCCTGGTTTCGGGCTTAGGGTTATCTACCCGCACGGAAGTAGAGTTCAACAAAACAACGCTTCCTACTGAAGATCTCAGTCCAATCTCAAAGTATAGCACCTGCACGGCACAGTAGGCCATCATCATGGTAAGCGCCTCAGGAACAAGAATCTATCAACCCTATGTAAACCGGCCCTAAACCCTGAGCCCTGAACCCTAAGTCCTGAACCCTAAAATCCTACACTCTAAATAGTAGTTTCCATGTTGTTTTCCATTATCCCAATATAACCATATAACCCTAATATTTCAAGTGTGGTAGTGAAGTGTCTTCGGGATGGTTGAGCTGAGTAGGACTGCAGCCTTCTTGATAGGCCCTGAAATTCTAAAGGTTCGGATTTAAAGCTATGCGGTGTTTTGGGGTGATTGAACCAAGAAAAAATACTATTCGTCTTCTTGGGTACTATTAAAACCCCAAGAAGACGATGGATGATCTCACTCCATATATTGGGGGCTGTGGTTCCACCGCTTAGCATGCGACTCACGGTAGTTTTTATAAATATGGGAACCCAAACATAGACCCCTCATAAGTACCTACACCCCAAAACCTCCTCAAACCCTAATCCCTGAAACCCACTAAACCAACCACCCTCAACCTTACACCCTAAAAGCCAAACCCTAAGCCCTAAACCCCTAAGCCCCTACTGTTCATCGGGCAGGCCTGAAGGTAGGATCCGAGCACATAGGTGGCTGCGCCTGTAGTTTAGGGTTTGGTACATGGGGTTGTCTACAAGCCCAGTGCCTCTTGGCTTGACGCGAAAGTTTGTCATCGTATCATTTCCTCATATTGTTTTTTTCCAAGTCTTGGGCGTTAGCGTTTTAAGTGTCGTTATCTTTTCCCTCTTATCGTTTTCCGACTAAAACCGCACGTTTTGCTCTTCGAGGCGCACCAGGACATAATCCTCTGGCGCGGGGTCATACAACCCCACATGAAACCTCTAGGGATATCTGGAAATGCCACGCGATGATGCGAGGATCCCATGGCAGAGGATGTTTTGATAAACTCTCATGTCTCAATGGGTCCTTCTTCACGGCAACGGATTTGCATCCCACATCCGTTCGTCCCTTAAACAGCCTTGAGCGTCCTCAGCAAGCTATGCCTGAAGCTTAGTCTAAACCACTTGACAGGCTCCTATCGCCAGCTCCAAAACCTTTTAACTGCCTCGCGCATAGCCCTGGCAACATAAGAGTCTTGAGGATGTAATAATCTGAGTGAAAGTCGTTGACTGCGGGAGGCCGGTCACTCTTTAAAGTGAAGTTGTTGAATTGCGGCGGAAAAACCCCAAACCTCCCGCTATTGGAGCCGGCTTCGTGAGGGGGGATGTTGAGGGAGGCTGATTAATGGTTGAAGACGAAAGATTGACGGGTTGAATAAGCAGATCCAGCTAAAGTGAAACGAGTTCCCCAGAAAGCCAGAATGCGGGCCCCCTGTATATCCCATAAACCCTTTGACCGCGAACAAGACAAGGAAGGACCATGATTCGGCGGATTCGGGGCAAAGAAATTAGGCGACTATCGATTTGAAGTTCCTCATGCTAAGATGGGACCGGGGGGCATGGGTTGCACGACCTGCTAATTGAGTTACTACGGGGATTCCATGGAACTGACGATTGTACCCAGTCCCCATTTCCAACTACCCATCATCCCTTCCAGGGGCGTTGAACTGCAGATTGCGCGGGTAACAAGCTTCTTTGAAGACGAAATCTCAATCTACCACACATATCCTGATACGAGCAGCCCGCAATTTGCAACATTTCCAACCTGGAAGCCTCATCCGCCTAATCCCGAAATCCTCGACCCAAGACCAAGAACCCCATGACCCGCCCTTTCAGCCTTCCAGGAAGGCACCCAAAGCCATACAGAAAACGCCCGCCAGAAAGAAGAGGCTACAAGAAAGCCTGGCAACCTTGGCTCGACACAGGCTGTAGGTTGCAGCGTAGGGTTGAGGGTTCAAGGTGTCGGGTCAGGGTTTGGGGTTTTGGACTCAGCATCTTGTTTAATGGCTTAAGATAAGGATGAGTAAGTGAGTCAGTGAGTGAGTGAGTGAGTGAGTGAGTGAGTGAGTGAGTGCGGGCGTGGGTCGGCTTGGGTGCAACAAGGGGGCCCTGCGCCATTACAACCTTTAACCGCAAATGTCATCAAGGCGCCAGCAACAAGTCAACACGCTGGGCCCCTCGAAGCTACAGGACTGCGCCACCCACTGCTCCACGAGCCCGCTCCCCCCCCCCCCGCAACCAGCATGAGAGAGTATTCAGAGGCCAGCTTGGGTTGGAATTGGTCACTTGGCAAGACGGCTCCAGCTTACCTTGCCAGCCCACTCGTGCACACATGCACCGCCAGCAAACTAGGAGATCCTCCCCCGCCAATGGCGCATCTCGCATGCTGGGGCAATGCCTGGAACTTCCGGCACGGCCCCAGACCAAAGCAGGGTTTAGGATGTGAGAGTTTAGGGTTGACGGTTTAAAGTTTCCCCGAGGTTGAGAATCAAGACTGTTCCACGGTGTAGGATGGCGAGGTCGAAGGTCAAGCGGTTAATGGCGGAGAGATTGAGATATGTACTTTGGAGTTTTAGGGAAAGTGTAGAGCATCTCTATCATCAGATCCATACACTTTCAGGGTTTAGGGTTTAGGGTTGGGTTTTGAGTTTTGTTGTCGTGCCGGGAAGCATCCAGGATAGACCTCTGCGGTAGCTTGCCGGCCAGAACTGCACCAAGCGCGGCTAAAAGGGCGAAGCCCAAGATCAGCAGCGACGTCACGAAAGGGGAATATCCAAAAATGGTTTCCAGAATATAACCTCTGCCGACGTAAAGATCAAGGTAGGAGGGGCTCAGCTCAAAGAGTTGCACTAAAGCCTAAACCTTAGTCATGGTCTCGAAGGCATGGCTGGACTGTCCTGTGTTAGGGTTTTCAAGCCTCAAGCTTCCATGGATTGGGGACTCTTACAATGGCGGCTGGCTGCATGTCACTTACTAGTGGTAAGTAGGGAACAAGAGAATACATTATATGGGGTATAGGGATTGTATAGGCATTATGTCCCCTTATTGCCTACCAACCATCAGCAAGTATAGGCAGTCCGATTACGGATTACACTTGGATCATTCTGTGAAACTCCCATATTGACATCATGGTGGCTGCTGTTCGTGTTGAAGACGAAGAAAGCGCCCATAATGCAGCTGGTGGTCAGAAGCAAAATGCGCAGGCTTGGATTTCCAAAGATCCGCCCAACATTGTGCGATGAGCCATGAAACTGGGGAGAGCTTTCCTGCAGCCAATAGAAGCCGTACCTGGGCGCAATGGCGGTTTAGGGTTTGGGGTCTAGGGTCAATTGACCCTATACCTGGGCGCAATGCAGGCTGATGTAAAACCATTAAAAGTTTCGCCTCAAGCCTACAGCCCCAAGCTCTAAATTCCAGTTTCGTTAAAGCAGCCTAAGACCCGACATTTTTGGAATTTAAAAAAGTTCTTGCCAACAAACATCCAGCGACCAGGCAAAAAGTCCCCAAGCACTCGCGACGATGAAAAACGGCACGCGCCAGCTTGTGCAGCTTGCAACTACAGCGCCAAAGACTGGAGCAATAGAGCTACCCACGAAGTCCAGACACTCCAAAATGCCTTGGGTTTGAGGGCTGCTGAAGTTCTCCAAGATACTTCCCGATAAGGCCACTCTTTGTTGGAATATCGGATGGCGCAGAAGCAGTGCATGCTGGGTTCAGGGTTTAGGGCTGTCAGCAGGTTGCTGAACAAGGCAACCCCTAAAGGCAAACTCATGACATATCATGAAGCGCCCACCTTACTTCTAGGGCTTCAAGTGTAGGATTTGAGGTTGGTGGTGTAGGCTTCCAGGCAGCCAGGAGATACAAGCCAGGCGTCTGTAATTACGCTATATATATATATATTGACAGAAGAAACACGATAACAAAACACAAACAGCGTCGACCATGTCAAAGCACTTGTTCCCTTAAGAGTGACATCCCGCTGTCTCTTCATATTGTGTTGAAGGATTTTTGTGACATCTTCGTAAAACCCTGAACCTTCCACCGCAAAACCCAGGCATGAAACTCTCAACCGCAAACTCTAAAGCCTAAAACTCTGCACCCAAACCTTAACACTAAACCCATCAGAAGACCGAGATTCCTATGACTTTCAGGCGCCCTGCAGCATCGGGCCAGAAATCGCGCGCCATCGCCTTAGACAGGGTTTAGGGTTGAAGGTCTGGTCTTGGGATTTATGTTGCAGTTGCAGGTAAGGGCTGATGCTTTAGCCTTCAGGGTCAAGCAATACATTGATTCTCGCCCTCTCTCTCCCTCTCTGCCTGGAGGTTTGACGCACACGCACACACACACACACACACACCCACACAATCACACGCCCCTACCTAAGAATGGATTCAGACACCCTTTTACGAAACAAAAAGGTCCATCAAGGGGGGGGTGGGGGATCAGTGGGAGAGGAGAATTAGGCTCCATCAAGTCGTGTCGGAGTTGCAACAATCACCGACTCCACTGACCCCGCCATGCCTTGAAGCATGCACGCTGCCATGAACCATCCCACATTGGTAGAACATCCGCACATGAAGCAACCTCAAGTTGCGCCATGAAGGTTTAGGTTCTTGGGGTTTAGGGTTTACGGTTCAGGGTTTAAGGTCTAAGGTGTAGGGAAGTTTGTGCTTTCAAAATGCCGGCGGGGGCCCCTATAGCAAGGAATATCTTATCTGCAAGAACTTCTCAAACGCATTGTCTCAGAGATCCTAGGCTCTCGCAGAGAGTAATTTATCAGGTAACTGCAAGGATCTCCTTCAAGAAATTCGCATTTTTGAGATCTTGAGCAGCATGGCTTCTAACTTTATAAACTCCAATATATACCCAAAAGATGCCCTGTTATACTACAGTAGTTTCCGTTTTCTCTTCTCTATCCCCATATTACTCTATGGCATACCAATATTACCCCAATATATTGAAGGCATAGCCACCTAGCATCATCACCAGCGAGCAGGCCAAGAGAATGGGCTTCCCTGGGTCTCGTCTCAGGCCCATGAAAATTGAAGCTTGGGATTTGGGAGGTTTGCTTGCTGGTTCTTAGTAGGAAATAAGGGAATACAACCCTATCTGATATGTGCCCTTATTCCCTACTTAGAACCAGAAATTTTGTGATAAAGCAACTGTCCGAAAGGCCCTTGGCGTGCAATCTCTTTTGCTACGCTCTGCTTTAAGGCGTTGCACAATCATGCTCGCCGTTGTTTCTGAACTGAGGGAAATCGAACAACATTTGCTTCACAACAGCCCAGCATCGCCCCACACGATCTGAAATTGGGGCGGTCACCAAACTGAAGACGCCTTTCAACATAACTCACTGCTAACAGAACACATCCCAGACAAACAAAAAAAGTGCATGGTCGTAGAAGCCGCATCGGTGCTTGGGAGGCAGGGTAGCAGTGGAGGAATGGTGGTGGCAGAGGCGGAGGCAGGCCCCGTAGAAAGGAAAGGATTTAATCTAGCTTTAGTCAACCCATCTATAGTTGAACATACTCTTGGTTCAAAAAATCATGGTTGCAGCGCTAGCATACTGGCAACTGATACTACAGATATCTAACAAGGACCCTTTGTCCTGATGCTCCATATTCTTCGAAGCTGTGGAGAACCTTCCATTCAGATCTTCAACATAATTGAGCGAATTGGATGCGACAAGACCATTTCACTGCCTCGAATTCGCATCTATGTTTCTTCTTCTTCTTCGTCGTGTGCATGTGCAAAACCCAATTTCTGTCAGCTGGTCCAACCTGATCCCTTCGATCGCTCACATGATCTTATTGCCTGCACGCAACCTTTGAGATTTCTCATCCATACCTCCAGCCAATCGTTGTTTCTGGATTCCCGAGCAAAACTCTCCTTTTCAGTCCCAAAGACACTTGAGCAGCAATTTCTTGATGTTTGAACCAGATAGGATCATGTTCTTCTTCCGCAATACCATACCCAAAAGGAACATTTAACCTTTCTCCATATCGGGGACCATAGTATCCCATTAAACATTAAACGTACCGCTGACGTCCTGCCTTTCATTGCCAGCGAGATCTGCACGCTCCCCGACATCATGGCCTGGGAGCCCTTGAGATCTTGCTCCATCTGTGGCAGGTTTGGGATGTACCTGAGTCATTGTTGAACATGAGATTTCTATTTGCTAAATGAAAAATACAACAAAAAGATAAGACTATGTTTTGCAATGCGAAGAATATCCCAATGTGGAACCGGGCACTGGTCAGTGGTGAAGTAGACCGAGGCATAGACTAGGCACATGAAAAACAGCAGGCCCCAACTGCAGCCTTCTTTGACCTGCAACACAGACATCGGACAGAAAAGGTAAAGTTGCTTCAGAACTGAGGGAATTTAAGGTCTGGGGCTAGGGTGGGTCCCTGCAACAAGGATGCAAAGCGAGGTGCATGTAAGAGGCCACTAGTTTCAGGCAGCCCCATGGCGTAGGGGTGTTAGTCGGGGTAGCGGGTACGTGCCTGGGCTTTTGAAAGCCCATGCTTGTTCATGCACCCTCCCCCAAACTAAAAAGAATTTACGGACAGTAGTCCTTGCATGATTTTTATGGGCTTCCACGGCACTTGCTTTGAGGGAGGTTAAGCCCTTTCCTAGCTGGGAACAAGCTTAGCAGCTCAAGAGAAGACCTACACTTCTTCAACACGTATCATGCGCAAGAAATCCGAAATCCCCTAAGCACTAAACCCTCATCCCATATGCTTACACCGAAAGACGCAGAGGCCTACACCCTGAACCGCCAAGAACACCCACTTCAGGCTTCACCCTGCATCCTAAAACCGTTGTGGTGTTTCTGTATGGGTAAGGATCTAGGATGTTTGTGATTTGGTAGGTTGTTTCAGGATTTTGGGCTCAAGGATTTAAGACTTTGGATTGAAGGCTCTTTGGTTGTATGGTGGAGCCACGTAGCAGCTGGTGCATACTGGATCAAAGCGTTCGTGCAGACAGGCACGAAACGGGTCCGGGGGGCACGAATTCGGTCACAGGAACGGATCATGGTGTCCGCACTCACAGGACACGTAAAACTGGGATTCATCGTAGTTGATAATGCGTTTAATTTTCCAACCTGACCTTACCAAATTACCTCTTCATAATCGTCGTATGGCTGCTTTACGTATACCCACACACATATTGAAATTGAATGGGCCCCTGCATGATGTGAGGTGGGGTCTTGTGAGAATGCTCAGCATACATATTTGGTGTGCATGTGTGGAGGCAATAAGTTCCCCCCGTTTGTTGTTGTTTCTTTACAGCTTGCCCACCTTTATCGGTTTAGGTTCAAGGTTTAAAGGTTTAACGGTCTAAAGTTTCCACCCATTCAGTATCTGCGCAACTGAGCTGTCACGTGTAATGCCATCCATGTGTGCTGGGACCATCTGATCCATCTCGTGGTTCCAGCTAATCCGGAGCGACGGACGCGCTGTAAAACACGGTTTAGGGTTTAAGCTTTATAAAGATCTAGCTTCCTGGTTGTAGTGTGGCTCTACACTATAAAAGTCCAAAGTCCCCGGAGCCCAAGCAGTTGCAAAATCCCCAACAGCCAAAAGGAAATTTTTGTCTTCAACATTAACCATTTGAAGGAATCCTAAACCCTAAACCCTAGGCGCTAGAGTCCGCTAGACCCTATAAAACCTGAACCCAATAGGGAACCCAGGCCTGGAGACCTCTGACTTCTCTGGAACCCCATGACCCGATCGCTTTTAATACATATATATATATCTATCTATATACATGTATGGGCTGTGAAATGTTCCCCCCCTACGTGTCGTAGGTTTTTGTCTAAACAAATCATTTCCAGGTTTATTAATCTGAGTAAGACTTATACATCCCACGAGAGTCCGCCCACCTTTGGGGGCGCGCTGGATGGTTTGAAAGAAGATGAAAACCCTCTTTTTCTCTTGTTTGAGCGGGGTATCCCAGCTGCATTTTTCTGGCGGTCCCCAATCCGAGGCAGCCGTCTGAGCCGACTTCCACGATATCCACCAGGCCCGGGGCTTACCGTGAAGAATGTGTTTTTTGGAGCTACAGGTTGCCCAACCATGGACACGTCTGCAACTGTGGCACGCAGCGCTGAAACACCCTAGCAACACGTCATACACACCAAACGGCATGCGCCCAAGGTCTTGCGGACGCCCGGCAGCCTTGAATTTCTCTCATTTGCACCGGTTGGTCCCGTGCCCAGCCCCCAGTACTTCGAACACAACGCAACGTTATAAACTTGATCGTGGGTGACACTACTGCAAGATCGGCTGCGTTGGCATGAAACTGCTACCCGTCTGCCTTACAGCTGACTTGCGCTACGACTTTCCCTCTCTTCTCCATCTCGTCTTACTGAGCAGGGCCTGACTGCCTGTGGGGTCGGCGGCTTGAGCCGAAGGTTTGTTAAGTCGGGCCCGGCCGTCATGGTCGGGTTTGGGACAATTTATTTCGGGCCAGCATCATCAGCACAACCGGGCCTTCCTGTCTCCTTTTTAAACCCCTTAACATACCTAGAGTGTTGGAGGGCTCATGATGCAAGCTCTTGGGGGGCTCTTGGGACCTTGAAATTGAAATGAATTAACAAATTATAAGCCCCAGCAAGCACCTAAAACAACACGCTGTGGGCAGTGTTTGTGGCTGCAAATGCCAGCGTTGGCAGCACCTGCACTGCATGACAAGCTTGCGAAAGGTTTTGCATGCATTACTACTCCTCAGGCCAAGCCATCTGAATTTAAGCTGTGCATTTTGCGTGGGCACTTGGGGTGTTTTACCAGCTCCTACGCCTGGATTTGCACCGGTCTTTACTTCTCAAATACGTTAAAATGTTATGTCTGAGTTGCAAATAAATACATGCGGGCCCCAGCATGGTCAGCCTGCGCAGAAGACCATGTTCAAAGCCACTTTTGGTGGCGTTCGTTATGTCTTGACTGTTCCTGGTCCCAGGTTGCTGACGATGTTGGCGCACGGGGCGCAAGCTCCGCACAGGAGCATCATCAGCGCAATTGGGACCCAATTTTGGATCATCTTCGCTTGAACCAAAGAGAAAAAGACCTTCCTAGCCTAAAGAGCCATACCAAATAGCAAGAACATCATGTTTGCATACATTTCTCCGGATCACGAGCATCAGCAGGGCTGGGGGTGGGCTGGTTTTCACATGCTGGCTGGGTCCAGGCCAGCACTTGCCGCCAGGCCCGAAATTTGTAAAACCTATATTCCCAAGTCTCAGATGTTGAGCAAATGCATGATATCGACACTTTGGATAAGCAAACCTCTCACGTAACCAACCAAGATTAGACTGCAAAGTACAAATACTTTATTGCGGCTGCGAGTGTTCCCGATCACTCTAGAGCGGCCGATAAAATCTGCACAAGTATTGACCAGTTCTTCAGGCGTTTAGTTTCAGACTCCGCGTCGCTCGTATGAAATCCAGGTTCGGGATCTCTGAAGTGTTTCTCGTGCTTTGCTGAAGGTGCATACTTGTACCCCGATGCTTCGACTGCTTTACAAGCCGCAATCCAGCCATGGAACGCCAAGTCAGACCCTTTTGCTACCAGTGATGTGACAGCAGCTTGAACTTTGTCGAACGCTTTGCTGGAGGCAGCTTTCTATGCTTTCCTTTTGAGTCACATAAGAGGCTGGCTTTTTCATAATGTGGGAGGCCGCTTCTTCATGAGGCGCGGGAGGCTGGCTTTTTGTTGATCAGAAGCGCAGAAGATGTAGAAATTCTGTCTGAATCATGAAGTGTGCGCCCATGTAATCTCTCAATAACCCTTTTTTGCGAAAAGCCGGTCGACGTCCTTGCGTGTGTTCAGTTTTGCTCAGCACCTGCCTTTTTGATCCCACGATTGACACTGACCCAACCATCCTCCGCATAGACCCTACCACTGCCCGGTCCATGACGACGGTTGGGTTCTGTCCTCCCAATGACATTAGCCTTCATTGAGTCTAGGGAGGAGCTCAGTGCTTTTTGATACATACCCCGTCATGTATTTATAATCTGCCTGTGCGAGCATTCCCGTGGCCAGCGTGAATCTCACCGTTTAGTGTTTTCATATGGAGAAAACCATTGGCTTAATGGTTGAATGGTTGAATGCTTCAGCGGTTCAATCGTTTAATGAATCTCCGCATGGGAAACCAATTTGTTTAATGGTTTACTGGTTCAATTGTTTAATGGATCGATGGTTCCATGGTTCAATAGTCCAATGTTTAGTTGAACACACGAACAACAAG
>CAJNIZ010007884.1:0-15473 GCA_905231905.1 Symbiodinium pilosum
GCGTCACATATGGGACGCGCACCTACTACTACTACTACTACTACTACTACTAGCAGCAAGCTCTTTGCCTTTCCACCGAGAAAAAAATTGTGGGAGGGAAGGAGTTTCTCCACTTCGATTGCCAGGCTTGCAAAGAAGGGGGGTCGTGGGGGGGGCGCAGCGCCCGGGTTGGGGGTTGAAGCCTATCTACACTACTAGCTCTTCAAGCCTGAATTTTTCAAGCCCCCCAATCTGTGACCCGCTAAGCCCCCTTCAAACCCTTGAGAAGGGTTTCAGTGAGCGCCCTTCCTCTCTCTTCCCTCTCTCCTTTCTCCTCTCTTTCTCTCTCCTGTCTCCTCTGTCCTCCCCTCCTCTCTCCTCTGTCCTCTCTCTGTCTCCGCTCCCCTTTCCTCTTTCCTTTCTCCTGCCTCCTGTCTCCTGTCTCCTCTCTCCTGTCTCCTGTCTCCTCTCTCCTCTTCCTCTCCTCTTTTCCTCTCTCTTCTCTCCTTTTCCTTCCCTCTCTCTCGCCTCCTCTCTCCTGTCTCCTCTCGCCTCTCTCCTCTCTCCCCATAACAACAGTTCTGCGTTTCGCAACCAGGACCGCCGGACATTTGAGACGCGAGGACCAGCAAGTCCACCGGCCACGATAGTTCTGCCAATCGCGACCGGGAAAATTTTCTGATCCGCGTGACTGATGACACTTTTGAGACGCGAGGGCCAGAGCCACGTCCAAAAGTGACGGCGCTTTGCATTTAGTTAACATTTTGAGATGCCAGGGCCAGGAGCAGTTCAAAAGTGACGACAGTTCTGCGTTTCGCGACGAGTGTTGACACTTCGACGGCAGGGCCATGAGCAAGTCCAAAAGTGAACAGTAGGGCCCAAAGATCAACGTGACTCTTCACGCTTTTGAGACCCGAAGACCTAGCGCAAATCCAAGTGACGACATTTTTGCGCTTCGCGACCAGGACCCCCCCGATCCCTGTGACTGTTGACGCTTTTCAAACGCGAGAAGATAAAATGCAAGTGCAAATGTGACGGCAGTTCTGCGCTTCGCCGCCAGGACCCCTGTTTCGCGACTGCAAAGTATGCGCGACACTCGCGAATGCTTTGTGAGCGCTTTGCGAACAGAAGCACGATGACTTTTGATCACGTCTTGGCCCCCGGGGCGCCAACCTCAAAACGGGAACCCTCCTGCGGAGCATTCAGGAAAATTGGTTGTGAAGTTCGTGGTTGCAAACTTCCCACGCGAGTGTTGAATTGGGTTGGAACTTTCTCGTGCCATTGAGGCCATGATTTTTATCGACATGTGTGATTGTTTGACCGTGCTTCATTGAACGACATGTGTATGACGTGAGCAATGTTGTGACACTGATAAATCACATGTTGCAGTTTGAAGCTCTCACTGAGCAAGAAGTATTTGTGCTACTAGAGGCCGCTTTTTGACTTTGAGAACGCAGCGTCACGCTTCAGGATGCGTTGCGGCCCTGGTAGACAGGCGTATTGCCCGGCTTTAAAGCTGCTACCGGAAGCTGAAACTCACTGGCATTGGAACTCTCATCCCTTCTCATGCAAACACCGTCTCAAAGAGTTCCTCATAAGCGGAGAAAAAAATCCACTCCATAGCGCCGCCGAATTTGTTAAGGAAGTCATCCTTCATGTGAATCTCAAGGGAGCTCCAAACAAACTCCCACAGGTCTTGCTTTGAATGTTATTGGATCTCTTGTTCATATTTTCCAAGACCTTCGGATTTCTCTTTGCTTGCAATGCCATGCCCTCGCAGTCCCGCTGCAGTGTACTCAACTGCAAAGCACCGGAGATCAGTGTCATTAGGAATACGTTTCTCGGGAATAGTCTTCGCGGCTTCCGCTGCAGGGAACAGCGGATCAATTATCCGTAGTGCGTTGCAGATCAAGGAAGTATTCGGCGCAAGACGGCTTCTATCAAACAAAAAAATTAAGTACCATGACTTCACATGTGCCGATCAAGCGCGATGCAATGAAGTCCAGTTGTTTGCGCTTGGGCAATAATATGGCGTGGAAGGGTCGTCCACGTAACATGCACGTCGGCCTCACGGAAAAGCATGCAGACCTGCCCTCAAACATGTCAACGGAAAGTGAGTAGCCAGGCTATTGAGAAATGTCGAACCTCCATTCACCGTTGACCGTGTCCCGAGCCCTGGCAGCCCTAGCAGCCCTAGCAGCACCTAAAGACACGGTCGCAGGCCGCAAATAAGATCAACGCGCGTTGAGAAGTGATGGGTGAGGTTGACCTATTCCGATTTGGCCAGCCCAGTAGGACAAGATCTTTGGGAGACCATCTCAATGTCACGGGTGTTTGTTGGCGTAGGGCTACAATTGTCATCTGTCATCTGCTATTTCCATGAAGCACTTGCGCCAATTAGTCTCCCCGGCGCACTCAGAGCTGTAACGTAGTGCCCCATGTTGAAACTTTGGCTTAAGTTGCAAATAACATAGGGGACCATGTAGCTGCACGTAGAAGAATCGAGCCCTCGACCAGAACCGTGGAAGCGTATCCCCGCTGTCTGGCCTGGCGTCAGGGATATGCGAGCTGTCTTGACAACCACCCCTTCGCTTTCCTGGTGTCGCAAAAGTTGGAGCAGCATCAAGCCGCCCGAAGACCTAAGTGAGTGAACAGCATCTTGTCTCTGCCAGGAATCGATGCATTCTTGGAGGCTGGCGCCGCATATCGGCAAAGGCAGAGGTGAAAACGTATTTCCATTGTCCAGAACCTGCGCGGAAAAAAATCACCCTCCACGCGTCTGGCTTGCCTTTTTCCTGAGTAAGCTGGGGGCCGGGCTTGAGGCGTAAAGCAGGACGCAAACTTACCGGCGTCCTGCTGCGTCCAGGATCAGGTGTCCTGACCACATGAACCCATCTGCTGCGGAATGTAAGTAGCAATGATTGCTATGATCGAGCGAACACATTCTTGGGACGGTTGAAGTGAAATCGTATTGCGCCCCGTCGCAGCTCGATCTGGCCTGACCCCAATCGCAGATGCTCGACTCCTTGGCAATCGGTTGCCTGTCCAGCCTTTCTGGTCTCCAGCGGATGGTCAGGACCTTCAGCACGGCGTTGCCCGCTAGAGGTGTCCTGGAGTGTGTGCCAGGTTCGCCGAGTCCGATCTCAGCCGCGCTCATGAGAAAGGGAAGTACAGGTCTCTTGTGAACTCTCGGGCTTCTCCGTCATACCCGGGTGGCGTGGAACCTTGTCAGCGCATTCAGCTCCGGGATGCTGGCCGTCCAGGCAAACCGTGATAGTGTGGTGAAGATTAGAAGGAACGCTCGTCTTCTCTGTCGGGCTCCACACATGGAAGCACCAGTACAGATCTAGAGGCGTTTCCATTTTTTCCAGCCAACCGTGCTTCTCTGCCCCTGCTGCCTAATCCTTGTTCGTGTTCAGAGTCTGGAGGTTGTCCATGAAAAGCTGCAGGATGCCCAGAAAGAGGGTGACCCGAAGCCAGGTGTGCACTGTTCCCTCCTTTCTTTTGCATTTCCGTTGCTGAGCCCTCTCTCACAGAACCTTTGTTGCTCCGTGGTTCGTCTTCATGACGAAAGACTCCGAAGGACCACCTCTGTCAGCGTGGAGAGTTCCTCCAACTTCTCCAGCTGGCCGCGGTTGTTGTCCTGCTTGTCCCTCGACCATCAATCCTGGCCCTTGAGCGCTCTGGCTCACCCTTCCCGAGCCCATGATGATACTTGGTTCCCCCTCAAGGAGTTCCTCGCCTTGCTTCTCCTCTGCCGTCGTCTTGGCTAAGCCCAGGACCGCTGCCATCTCGTTGTGCACAGTGGTGGGCAGCAGGACATTCTGGGCCTGCATATGCGACTCAGTCAAGGCTGCTTGAAACAATACCTAACAGTTTTAGAGATGTGGGCCCGGGTTTCGAACAGCAAGTTCGCAGCAAGCAGATTTTGTGAGAAATCCGGCTTGAGCACAGCGAGCGTTGGCAGCGTCCCTGTGTGCCCACTCAGCGGAATCAGTGCGTCCAATCAGCCGAACGAGTGCGTCTGCTGTGCGTTTTGAGTGCAGGCCCAGTGCAGGCCGGCAAACCTCATCTTTTGGACCAACTTTTTATCCTGGAACAAATTCCTCAGGAGCCAGATTGCAGAGCAAGAGTCGCCGCAGGTTTACGAGCAATGCGGGATGAAATGGATTCCCGGCACGTATGGCCATGCAAAGTCCCATCTCGAGTCTCTATCGGACCCTTTTTTGTGCTTCCAGAGGCCTGAGCGTTATTACTTCCATGCAGAACCGGGCAATGTGCAAGAATATGAATATGTTTTCTGAGCCAATGGGGGTCGAATAAAGGTCTTCAAACAATGCGAACAGCGTGCCATGCCATCCACCGTATACTTCGACAGATCGAGCGCTGTGCGTGTCGCTGAGCTTCTGACTGCGTGGTTCAGAAGAGAAAGGCCGTGCTTACGTTTTTGGTGCTTCCTCATTGAGCTGAGGTCCGGAAAGTAGACACCGCAAGTAGGACAAAACTCTCGAGAACTCGCTGACTCAAAGGCTAAAAGGCGCGGGTCTGATGGCTGGCCGTCAGGCTGGCAAGGTTGTCTAGCAAATGAACGAACAAAGATCATCAAATTTCCGTCCAAGCCATATGGGTGTGTCTCGGTCCAGTTTCTGTATGCGTCCATCCACAAGATTTTCTCAAGATACACAACGGACAGGGCTACTTTCAACCTGGGTCTTCCGTTCTGTCCTTAGTAAGGGGGCCGCAAATCACGGATCTCAAACGTGGCCAGCCTCGAGGCTTTTTTCCTCGTGAAACCAACTGCATGCAACCCATACATGGTGGTCGACCTGATACAAGTGAGATAAAGGCGAAGTCTGTATTTGAGAGATTCTGAGCCCTGGTAGAATGAAGCAGCTTGACCCGCCGATGCTTCTGCCTAGCAACCTTGATTCCATGCTTCAACTTTTGCACCCTAAAACTGACCATAGGATACTGCAACGCCTAGGAAAACATGCTTTTTTAGCCATTGCCTACCAGATCTGCCCCGAAGACCAAAAATGATGCTTGGATTTACTTTTATGTCAAGCTGCTGGAATGCGCATGTGTAAGCTGCAGCATCTTTTGGATGGCTTCTATATATCCCACGAACCCCAAGCAAAGTATTCGGTTGATATCTGCATTTCCAGTAGCTGGAGGAAATACGCTGTGGCAGAAGTGTAAAATCATGCGCAAAGCCGTGCAACTTACTGGTCGGGGCACAGATCGAGGCTGACAGATGTCAAATTCATGCAGTATGAAACAGGTTGTGATGTTTGTTTAGGTAACAATATTTTCATGCGCGTCTCCAAGGCAGCCGTGTTGAATTGCGTTTACATTTTGGGCCTTCAGTTTCTGAGAATCAGCATTTGAGTATGCAGCAAAAATGTGCATTAACCCAATACTTACATTTTGCTATGGCGCATCTGGTTGCATGCCAAGACCGTGCTTTATTTGACGATTTTCTGCGGTGGCTCAAGCGTGAAAAGTGTCATCCCAAATTTGGTGTTGGCACCATTTTACTCCTGAATACCGATTTGCGCCGCAGGTAACTGAGCTCCTCTGGAAATGTTTTATGTTACTGTTATCAGTGTTTGTGTTTTCTTGTAGATGTCCCATGGAATTTTTGTGGTAAATCATAAATCGCAAATGCGAACTTGCAACCCGGAGCCCAGGTATGGCGGCGCTTGCATTCTCCTTGTTCGTGGGCCTTGTGATTTGGCCGGCTTGGTGCCTTGAAGGTGCAACGGCTCTTGGCCTGTGGGGTGCAAAGTTTCATTGCCTGCGCTTGTTAAACTTCCAATGTTGTTTTGGGGTTTGCTGATGATAGAGAACTCTGGCAAGCCGTTGCCAGCATGCCAGTTCAATGATTTCACAAGCATGGTCGCTGTAGTTGTATCAGGCTTAGTCAACAGCATGTGAGACCCATGATTCATTCAAATTTTTGTTTGCGTGTAGATCCTTCAGGAATTCTGCGTGAAAACCATGTTCCCTTCAGAAGGGTGTTCTCGCTGCTTGCTACCATCTGCGTTCTAGGGTGGTCAACACCGGTTCCAGTACTTCAAGTTTCATCGGGGAGATTATGGACGGTATCATGTAGAGAAACAACTAACGCACACCATCATTTTAAGTCCCGAAACTCCGCATTTCACGGCCTTTTTCCTGCGGGAAATCATGAGTTGTTTTCCAGTTTGGTCATGATGGTATGTCCATGAATCTTCTTCAGTTTCGGTTCTTCCACAAATCTAATTACATGCAAACTTCGTTTTCTGAGTGTTTCTCAGTAGGGAAGACAGTAATGCAAGCCCCACATAATCTTCATATAATACATTCCCTTATTCCCTACTAGCCCTAAACCTTACATATTCCCTTATTCCCTACAAACCCTAAACCCCAAACCCTAAACCCTATATCCCTTAACCCTTATTCCCTACAAACGCCCAGTAATTTTTTCTGTGCTTCGCCTTGTCAGGTGCCTGTCCTGACGGGGGCTGTCCTGTCCATTCGGCCGGATTGGTACAACGTCGGGCCAAGGCTTGGTGCAAGGTATAGGGTTTAGGGTTCAGGGTTTAGGGTTCAGGGTTTAGGGTTTAGGGTTTAGGGTTTAGGGTTTTGGGCTTAGGGTTTAGGGTTTAGCAGATAGAGGCGCCAAAGGTAAGGGTAATGGGGATATGATAGGATAATGGAAAAGAACATGGAAATTACAATCTAGTGCGTAGCGTTTAGGGTTTCCCCAAATTACTGGTTCCTTTTGGGGGGGGTTTGTATTGCATTGGGTCGAGATGTTGGGGCCATTTAGGGGGCGGGGGGGGTTGCATTACATTGGGTCGAAATAATGGGAACCCCTGTTCTTGGAAACGCCCAAAGACCTCCCAACTACTCGACAAGTTCCGAATGGATCGTATTTAGTACGAGGTTGCAAGATTTTTTGATCTACAACTAAAAGCTTGCAGCTTCCTCTGCAGCCATCATCATACCTTTACCCTTGCAATAGGTGGCATCTTCAGAGCGCCACACGCCAAAACCGACAATTTGGAAACCTCTAACACCATGTTGGTGGCAGGTCAAGCAATCCGAGATTGTGGATGACGCGCGGGTGCCGCGCGAGGTCCTTTTGTGGGGGTTGTTGCTTTGATGTGTATGTGTGCTTTCAGGGTGATTCCTTAGCCTAGGGTCTTCAACTTTATTGCTTTTGCTGGTGGTGTTCCTGCGAGTTGATATGTATGTTCCCATGCAAGCTGGCCATCGTCCCCACTCTGAGTGTAAACCCGTGCCCCTCATGTTGAACATTGGCGCCGCAGCAATGAGCTGTCCCTCCATACCATCTTTGTAGCTTTAAGGGCGGGGATCTTCCTTTCTCTTCTCTCGTCTTTTTTCTCTCATCTCATTCTGCTTGATCAGTACGAGTTTCATTGGACACTGCATCGAGGCTCATGAGGCTGGCAAGCGCGTGGGATAAGATTAAGAGGAGACCTTTGTAATCAATAATCATACTCCCGTATATATATATATATCCCCTGAGTGTTTCAAGGGCACTCATCTTTTCAAAGTTTCTTCTTAGACGGAACTATCTTCCACGAGCCTTCTTCACTTCACAGGTTGCAATTGACACCAGAGGGGACATGTTTGTTCAGTCGTCTCGAGTGCCTTTTTTTCAGGGAGTCCAGAATTCTGAGTGATGAGTTTGAAGTTCAGGGTTTAGATTATTTAGTGGTAGTCTTTCGTGTCGTGTAGAAGTGCCAATGATTAAACTTAAAACCCAAGACCGAGTTCTTCGTGATGACGTACGTAAATATCGAGTTTCTTTCTGCCAGGACCGTACAGCTGCCAGTTCTTCAAGGTCCCTTTCGTCTCCAACAGACATGTATTTGGTGGCACGTCTACTCGAGGACCCTGCGTTCGTGGGGTTTTTGAGCATGTGCGGCCGCCGCCGTGTTCCAAGAGGATACGCCCACCAGAGCATCCACGCCCAAACCATAATAACGTTCATGTTCCAGGAGCATACGCTCACCAGAGCATCCATGCCCAAACCATCATAACGTTTGTGTTCCAAGAGCATACGATCACCAGAGCATCCATGCCCAAACCATAATAACGTTCATGTTCCAAGAGCATACGATCACCAGAGCATCCATGCCCAAACCATCATAACGTTTGTGTTGCAAGAGCATACGCTCACCATGCCCAAACCATCATAACGTTTGTGTTCCAAGAGCATACGCTCGCCAGAGCATCCATGCCCTCTCTTTATGCTTCAAGTCCCAAGTAATCCTTGGCAAGTGGTATTTCTACTCCTTCTACATTCTACTCCTCCCGGAAGTTTCGGTTTTTTTCAACTTTCAAAATGTGCTTCTCGCTGTAGCGAAACCCTTAAAGTCGCTGAAAAAGTTGACCCGTCTCAGTGTTTTAGCCCCTCTCCAAAATAGGCCTGTAAAATGGAAATCTGCAAAAACCCAAGGTCTTTGCACTTCTCAACTCCCCGAACCGCCTTGCCTAGTGAAAATTCGCAGGGGTCACGAGTAGACGTGCCACCATGAATTTCTCTCGCCCTATGTATTATCCTTGTTCACGCCTTAGTATCCCCAGACATCTCTGTATGTATCCCCTCAGCCCTCAAGCCCTGAGCTCTGTGAGAGGCCAGGGGAAATCCCAAAACCTTGCTTCAAAAGCTCGAACCAAGCATAGAGCTTTGTGGTAGGCAGTTATCATGTACTTGCGCGTATATAGGGCCTGTATAAGGATCACTTGGATATCTGTGGCCAATGTACTCCTCCTGTAATCATACTTCAGAGGTCACTTGAAACCTGGAAGTCTCATTGTTTGACCCTCCTTAGCGCTGAACTTGATCGCAAGCCATGCGAGATGTGGCTTCAGTGCTGGCAGGTTTCAACTGTCCAATCAACTGCGTTCGTTGGCTCAGGCGACAGGGCAGTTCTTTTTGGGGTGGTAAACCCTAGAAATATCCATGAAACGTAACCAGCTGCGCTAACAGCAAGGAATCTACCTGGCACTTTGTAGTCGGCTACAGCATTTTGTGACTCGGTGCCGTGTTCATGTGTGGTCACACGCCATTGCGCAGAAGCAGGGGTTTAAGGATTTTCAGACGTGGGGATGGCAAAAGGTAAAACAAAGAACAAGAAAATTGAGAATATCTCAATGGGTTTTTGCAACATCAGAGTTTTAGTGCATGCTGTTCAACTCTGCGATTGCACACACCTTGGCTCTGCTGTTTATAATGGAATCATGAGTCATGAGGCTTTTGCTCGAGGTTCGCAAGCTTCACCAAGTATTTCCTGATACCAGCTGCACGCAACCTCCACCCTCTCAACGAAATATCAACCTCGTAAGTCTTGAAGCTGTGCTGCCAGGACATCACCGCACAAGCAGGCAAGGGTAGAAGAGAATCTTCATGAGTTTGGACTGTCACTGCTCTGAAAGCGGACGAGTTTGGCTGTTGTTATACAGTTACACCCTATGGGCTTATGAAAGTACTTATACTCATGAGTAGTACCTTGGGGTCTGCGGGACCCCCCCTTCATGGAAGCCGGCCTTTGGTTGGTTGCGAGGTGGAGGCCCTGTTGGCAGAGCATGGAATACGCAAAACGGTCGGGTCATGGTGTACCTTTGCATGCAGAGCGTTCGCGTTCTTCTCATAGACATTGGTGTGGAATTTGCCTCGAGCATTGCATTCAATGTTTTTGCGAGTACTTCAAGCACCTCCTCCAAATCTCGAGCAGAAGCCCCTTAGATCCTGGTCCATGAAGCGGAGATGTCGACTTTGGGGCTCGCAATTGCAATAATTGCAATTGTCTCTCACAAGACAACTTCTGTCACTTTACGTGAGACATTGAGCATGGATGAGAAGTAGCTTTCCGCAAAACGATGAGGCTTGGTGTGGTGGTTGATCTATTTGTTCACAGTCCCAGATGCCCGTTGCAAGTTTGCAAGTTTCGCTTGAACTCCCGAACCCCCAATCCTCACCCGCAGCCCTTAACCTTTAACCAGTGCACGCACCGATTGCCCACATAAAAAACAATTGTAGGTTCGTGAGTGCCGATGACCTCTATGAGGGCTGCAAGGCACGATGAAGTCGCCTTTTGTTATAAGATAGACCAGGCCCCAACCCAAATCAAGTTTCCAGTATAACCCCAATATATCACAGGAGGAGAATCAATTGTTGTTAGAGGTGTGCGGGCTTATTATGCGGAATGGCTGGGAAATGGTTGTACCTGAGATGGTAGTGTGGGTGTGCAGTAGGAAATGAGTGACTTCCTGAAAATCTGTTGATGATGATAACCGCAGTCTTTGCCACTGCTGAAATCTGTGTGCCTGTTCTGCGTAGACATTTATGCTTATCAGGGTTGGTTTGCATGTCCAAAGTGTCTTCGAAGGCATGTGAGCTATAGTCTAAACTCCTAGTATCCCCCTTAATACCCCCTATGGTAGTCCCCTATATAATCCCCTATATAACCCCCTTTAAGGAGTTTAGAATAGGGCTCATGTGAGTCTTGCTGGGGAGGTGACTGACCATCTACAGTACCAGCCAGAGACATCAAGTGGTAGTTTCCCAAATTAAGGGGACCCCAATATAGACCCCCAAAATACTATAGTCCTTATTATGGGGACCCCCAAAAAGGTACCCCTAATTTTGGGAAACCCCCAAGTTACCAGCAAGTTGTAATCATTCCGCTCTTCCAGGCTAGGAATCTTCAGGAAACTGCATTATTTTTGCCAGAGCTTGCAGTGCCAACAGAGGCAGGCACAATGAACATGCCGGCGAGCAATTGCAGTAACAAAGGTCAAAGGCATTTTTGAGAGTCTTCCAAACTGGTGTCCCTCTTCATGGCAATCATTTGGGAAGGGAGGCTCTGTTCAGGCTAGGTGTAGCGGATATGAGTGACAACTGACAACTTGATTTTCTCCGCATAGAGGCTTTTAATTCTTTTTTTGGGAGGACATGATCCGGGCTATCATAGTGGATATACCTACAGCTACTACCTAGGTAGCTGTTTGCCTCATCCTTCCCTCATGTCACAATGTTTGATATAAACTGCTCCAGGATAAGCGGCTTCCAGACGTTCGAACACCGGTCTGTATGTTGGTTTCTGCCAACTGTGGAACAACAAGTCTGGCAAACGCCCATATGAGAAAAACAGACTGACAACCAGCAAATAGTAAGACATAGTTCAATTACACTACAGTAGTTTCCATATCATTCCCATTATCCCTACATAACCCCAATATTCTTGATACGTTGGCTCCAAACACCCCAAATTCTAGTTCCAAAGGCTGAACAGTGCTGAACTGCTATTCTTTGAGCTGCGGCACAGAACCAAAGTTCCGTGCCCCAGGAAGTATGGCTCACTGTTAGCTGTATTCCTGCACCCTTGACTCTTGACTTTTTGTGTACCCAGAATAATAGTAACATGAAATAACAGAGCGTAATAATACGGATAAATAGTAATAGTTTTTACTAAAATGCTAATTTTGCTACTTCATAATAGACCTCCCTGTATATCCTTATATACTCCTATTCAAACCCTATAAACGCTGTACGGTATCCCTCATTTTGGGAAACCATGAACTCTAAACCTTAATTTGTAGTTTACATTTTCTTGTCCATTGTGATTATCTGTTTTTACGTGCTCTTATAACCCCTCTATAACCCCTATATCGCCGATATATAACCCCTATGTAGCCGCTGTGAAACCCCAATATAACCCCAATATCAACCCATACAACCTCGTTTAAGGGGACCCTGCACACTGCAGAGCGCTTCGCTGAGAGGTGCAGCAGGCGAAAGCCGGGCCCATGCTGCAGGAGGTTAAGGAAGGACGCTTGGATGCATCTGGGTTATACGAGGTTGAGAGTTTAAGGTCTTAGAAGTACCTTTCCCAAATCTCGCCAGACAATCCCATGTCGGCCTCCACTCTATATTTGCTTCCATGATAGTTTGGGGGAGGCTGATGCCAACTGATTTGCAACCACGCCAGAATTCCTATGACCAATTCTGTTGTTATTGTTTTCGATGGTGGTGGCAGTGCTGGTTTCTCGGTGCGGGCAGTGGCGATCATCATAAGTGCATACGTAGTTTTCCTTGGTCTACTAGCAGTTGTACTCCGAGCAGTAGCAGGAAAAGCAGGAGTAGAAGAGGAGGTGGTGGTGGTGGTGGTGGTGGTGGTGTAGTGGTGTCTGACCAGCAACTGAGACCATTCTGTCAACGTGTCCAAGATGATTTGTTCGAGCTCGGAGGCACCTGAAGGGCCGGGTGCTGTGGTTGAGGGTCTTAGGGGTTGGAGTTTGGATGTCGAGGGTCCAACTGCTCTGAAAGAGTCCGGAATTTGGAATAACAGCTACAGTTCTCTTGAACATCAAGAAAGCTGTCGAACTTTCATAACTGTTTTCGAGTACGGCGCGATTCTGGTTGAGGAAGCCGTGGAAGCAAGCTTTGAGGACGAGCCTCACAACCAGGAACGTGGCGAATGCTAGAAATGGCCAACATGCTGCATGTAGCCAGGATTTGGATGGATTTGGAGTACTGACAGGCAGACCTTTTTTGACATGTCGTCAAAACAAGTATCTTGGATTTGGTTGAGTTCGCAGGCTCTGCCGAAAACTAGGGCCCCCCTGTTTTGGGCATTTCCCAAAAACGGGGGTACCTTATTGAGGGTCCGCATAATAAGGATTATAGTATTTTGGGGTCTTTTTTGGGGTCCCCTTATTTTGGGGAACTACATATATCCCAAAATATTTGACCTCAGTATAGGCCTTTGAAGATGGGAGGCCCCTCATGTTGGAAACCCCAGACCTTAGATGTCTGCAGAATCCTTGTGACCCTTCCCAAGTGGACCTTCGGCTGTGGAATCCCTTGGTTTAGGGTGTAGGGTTTAAGGGTTTAGGGTTTAGGATTTAGGGTTGAAGGACTAGGGTTCAGGGTTTAGGGTTTAGGGTTTAGGGTTGAGGGTTTAGGGTTCAAGGATTAGGGTTCAGGGTTTAGGGTTGAGGGTTTAAGGATTAGGGTTTAGGGTTTAGGGTTGAAGGATTAGGGTTGAGGGTTTAGGGTCTAAGGATTAGGGTTGAGGGTTTAGGGTCTAAGGATTAGGGTTGAGGGTTTAGAGTTTAAGGATTAGGGTTGGAGGATTAGGATTTGAGGGTGTAGCGGTTAGGCTTTTGGATGTAGTGGGGGAGGTTGGCTAGGAACCTGCCTGCTAAGCTTCGGCTTCTCCCAGGTTTTTCCAGAACCCAGGATGGTCTGCGGTTTAGGGTTTAGGGTTTAGGGTCTAGAATCCTAGCATCCCGCTTTAGAACCTTTGTAGGAGTCCCTATATAATCCCTTATATAATACCCCTTCAAAGGAGTTTAGACCCTAAACCCTATATAGTCCCTTAAATAATCCCCTCTAAGATGTTTAGACGTTGGTTCAAATAGTAGCAGTGGGGGGGTCTTTTCGAATGCCCTTAGGCCTGGCTATTCCTCGAGTTTAAGGTTTAGGGTGTAGGGTTTAGGGACCCTAAGCCCCAAGCCCTACACATCTTGAGACAATCATGAACCATGAATGTTCATACAAAACCTCGTGGCAGACATCCTACAGCACGTGATGCATCAGGGCTGAATGCAAAGTAGTAGTAAATACTCCCCATGATTGGTCTGCAATGTCTTACCAAATATTGGTTAATCATAGGTGGAGGTGTTTTGTCCTATAGGAAGCAGTGAGCCATGAACATCTGCTACCTTTGCCTCGTCCGCTGAAACTCATAGTTAAGGTTCATTGAGGATACTTGGGGTGAATCGCGGTGAGTGAAGTAATGTTAATTAACATGCAACCTAGGGGGCTAAGAAAAGGGTCCCTGGTAGGGGAACCCATGATAAGCCCGATGCCCTGAATCCGTTTCATCAGATCCTGCTGCGGAAGTTTACAACAACTGGGGTGACCCAAACCTGCTGCTGCCTGCCTGAAGAATGAGTTTGACATGTTGGCAGATTTCTGACAACCATGGGTCCTCTTGAAGTGGTCATGTGAGCGAGGTCTGCATTATAAGTTTTGGTGAGTTGATGGAGGTTTCCTAAGAACGAGTGTTCACATAGTGGAGAAAGTTTTGTATGAGGCTTCCATTTGACTTTGCAGTCCTAGGTATGTTTGTTGTCTCAGCCAATGTTCCATCTCGTAGAGTTTTGAATGCTTTGGGCAAGGGTGGAGTGGAGTTTGGAGTAGATTGACGGTAACATGTGCTTTCAACCTTGATGCTCCTCCGGGAAGCATTGCCGGCATCATGATGGTTTGGGTATCATTATTCTCAAAGCAATCGCCGGTTGCGAATGAGGTGTGTGCATGGCAGCGGTTTCTTTCTGGAAGGTATGTCTCCGTTGAGGTCTGCTGCGTGGTTGCCAACTGCATGCAAGGACAAAGGCACCTCATTCGAGGAAATTTCTGCAGCAATGGGATTGTTTTCTTGCGGCAACACTGTGACTGTTGAACCCAAATTCAACCTGTGTTCTTTACCCTAGGTGGCTCTTACAGCGCCTTCACAACTGCCAACCAACTTTCCATAGAAGCATGAGTGCAGCAGCCTACTCGGCCACTTTGGCCGAGAGAGCATACAGCAACGTCTTGCTTAATGGATTTATTGTTCAGAAGATGCGTTTGGTACTCATCTGGGCCATTTCTTAGGCAAAATCTTTTTGTGGGACACCACTGCTTCTGATGGGTTTTGCTGTTGTCTCAGAATGCCCAAACCAAGTTGGGAGTTTCCATTAAAACGGGGGCTCAAATTAGACTCTAAAATGTTATAATCCCTTGTGTAGGATCCCCCAAAAAGAGATTTATAGTCTCGAACCTCAAAGCTTCCAAGACCCATCAACCACTAGGAAGCCTATATACCCCCCTTTTATTCCTTATATACCTTTTGCGCAACCCCTATTTTCCCCGTGTATTAGACACCCCAATTCTTGCTCAGACCCCCGTCCCAAGGCCAGTGCAAAAGCAGAAAGGGCTGGGCACCCTTGTGTAATGAGTTACCAGTGTGCCTTGCAGTCACTATTGACCCTAAACTAGCCATAGCCAAAATGTAACCCTTGAATCCTAAACCCTAAACTGTATGAACCTTAAATCCTAAACCCTGACTTCTAGACCTTAAATCCGGGGAGTTATACATGCGCCAGCTCCACCACCCCCGCCCCCCCGCCCCCCCACCCCCATGGTATCCTCCTCCCCCCTGTGGCCTGTGGTCTGGGTTCTGTTCTGTGGTTTAAACTAAGGTTTAGAGAAGGTCCCCGCCCCTCCCCCCCTGTGGCCTGCGGCCTGTGGTCTGTGGCTCAAAGAAAGATTAAACGACAGTTTATTGTATTTGTAGAGGGTTCGTACCCCCCCCCCGTCCTGTGGTGCTGGCCTGTGGTCTGGATCTAGTGGTCTAAATCAAGGTTTAGAGTAGGTTTACAATCTTTGTAGAGGGTTTATAGACTCTTTCCCCCCCACTGGTCCT
>CAJNIZ010007885.1:0-15473 GCA_905231905.1 Symbiodinium pilosum
TGTAGACCCATGATTCATAAACACCCTTCTTTTTAAGGGCCATAATATTAGGATCCCTATTTTAATCCCTATCAAGGGGAGGGTAACATAGGGTTGATAATAGAGTCGTATACCCGTGTTACTACATACATGCTGGTATATATGCATAATGCTTTCATATAGGAGCATATTCCTCAAATATGTCTAGCATGCTGTTTATCAGGTCTCTATAGCCATGGAAGACATGCCACACAAGCCTAAGCAAAGCATCAAGACAGAAACTTCAACAGCCGAGACACGATGCGAATAGCGCGTTTCATTCTTTTCTTATGGCTCTTGGTTACCCTAAAGCCTAAAACGTACACCCCCTAAACCCTAAGCGCGGAAATAGATCCCTCATATTGCAGGCCCTACACAAATATTTGACATGCCTCACACAAATACTTGGCCTGGGGGGTTCACATTCACTCGCTGGGTCAGGGGGCTTGGGTGTAGGGCCTAGGGTTTAGGATTCACGTTTACTCGCTGGATTATAGTTACCTGCTGGGACATACTTACCTCAGCCATAAGTCCAGTATTTGGAGCCAGCCGAGTTTAAGTCTGCCCTAAACCATAGGGTTTAGGGTTTACCTAGGCCCCAAAAGTATGTAAAACAATGGCCTTTATGGCTACTATCATGGGTTAAGGGCTATCATTTTACATACTTTTGGGGTTTAGGTAGGGGTTATAAGCCACTAAACCCCTAACCCTACCCCCTTTGAGCTGAACTGATGGTGAAAACTACACTCTGCAAAGCGCACTGTGCATCTGACAAGGAGATGAGTGATGCGGCGGTTGCTGAAGCTGCAAAATCCTTGAGTGCCTTTACTTTACACTTTGAGCTGGTTTAGGGTTTAGGGAATATACCCTTGTAGTAGTCCCCAGATAATCCCCAATAACTTGTTCGTCTTAACTGTGTTTTGCTTCATTCCCTGCTAACCAAAGGCGATTAAACAAGAGCTTCCCTGCAAGCGAACTTTCAGATTCTTCCCAGACCACTGGGAGGATCTATGAACTACAGCACCTTAATATGGTACCCACAGCTTCAGAGCCAACCCTCATGAGACGGGCCTGCCTTTTGATTTGATGAAGGGCTTCCAAGTCATTGCAGCAGCTTGCTACATGGAGATGTCCACATCCTGCTGGGCCCCTCATTGAACGAATAGCATGGATATGGTACCCTTTCGTAATCTTGGGTAATTTCTAGGACCCTTTAAGCCGGATCTACTTTCTAGATCCACCCAGGGGTCTGGGTTGATCATGGTCGAATGATACGGTGGCCTTCCTTAGCTCCTCGCGGCCTCCTTTTTGGGGTTGCGGTACAGGTTTTCTACCTGAACATCAAAGGGATTTTAATGGGAACCGCAAACAGGGAACTGCAAGAGCACAGTAGGAAAAGAGTGGGAGTATACCTACCACGGTCCTCATATGACTATTACCTCCTGTATTCTTGGGGTTCCTTGTTTGGGGTTCCCATTCGAGTCCTTTTAGAGGTGATTCCGCCGCTCTGTGTTTCGGGCCTCTGCCTTACTATAAGATTCAAAAAGTAGGCCCTAGTTTTTGTTGAGGAAGATTCTCATCACGGCCTTTTAGGGTATGTACTGTAAGGGCCCAACCTTAAAGCCTAAAAACCTAAACCCTTAGCCCTAAACCCTTCAGGCCGGAGACCTATGGCGTTAACTTTGTATTTACCTTCCCCACAACTAAGATGAAACCCAAGACAGCCTCATTTGCCAGGGATGTAGCTTGAGACGGCCAGGTCGCTGTTTGAGGTTTAGGCTTTAGAGCTTACGGTTACTCAACCATCAAAGCAGCATGAGGCGCATGCAAAAGCTGTTGGAGCATTGAAAGCTATTGTGCACTATCTTCCACCCAACTAGAAGTACAAGAGTGTAACGAGCAGATGCAATTAGTCTTTTTCGATCCGTTTGGGAACCTAAGATCACCTTAACTTGCACCCCTCGCATCCTACTCCCCAAACCTCCCACACCCAACCCTACTTCTAAGGTATTTGTTTTCTTATGGGTCAGTGAAAAAAAGATGCCACTGGCAGGGGTTAGTTTTGGATCGGGGTAGCCGACCTTATTTCTTTGACCAGACGGTTTAGGGTATAGGGTTTGGGCTTAGAGTTTAGGGACGACGGTTTTTCAAATGGGGATACTTTGGCCCCCCATTATGGAGAGATGACATTCTCCTGTTGGTAAAAGGGTACTTCGTAAGAACTGTACAGCCACACTCATTTGACCCAGAAGCACTGTTGACTTGAATTTCGTTCTCTAAGGTCCAGGTACACAATACTTGAGTACTTGGGGTTTGGGTAGTGGGGATGGAGTACAAGTTTTAGGCAAGTATGTGAATGTTCAATATTTGGACTCTAAGCCCTAAATCCTTTAACCCTCGATTGGAACCTCAGGAACTTTTAGCGTAAGTATCCAGACCCTTGCGAGGATCTAGAATGTTGAGCAGCCAATATAGCGCCTTCTACCATTAGCGGGTCATTTCCGGAACCCTTACGGGCCATCTACTTTCTAAATCCTAAACTCTATACCAAAAACCCTAGACCCTATGTAACCCTTAAGTGGGATCTGCTTTCTAGATCCTCGTAAGGGGTCTGGGTAGACTGACCTTAGGCAAGTTCGAGCAGCGGGTTCTGCTGGAGGCCTGGTCTCTTCATCTTTTAGGATTTCATGTCTGAAGGGTTTAGGACTTTAGGATTTAGGGTCCAGGTTTTCAGGTTTTAGGGCCTTGGATGTAGGGTCGAGTTTTTGGATTTTGGGTTTAGGTTTTAGGGTTTAGGATTTCGGGTCTAGGCTCTAGGTTCTAGGAATTAGGGTTTTTGGTCTTGGCTTGGGTTTTAGGATCTAGGATGTTGCATCTCAGTTCAGGGTTCAGTGCTTAGGATTTGGGGTTTAGGTCTCAGAGTATAGGTTTTCAATCGGGCAATATGGGTGGCTTCTGAAGTCGGACGCTTGAAGTCTCTTGGGGATATGTAGTGGTAGGAATGCTCCTTTGGAATTATCCAGGGCCTCCGCTTAGAAGTTCTTACGTGAAAACCTTTCACAAACCCGAACATGAAGCAGGAATCTTTCTTTATCGCCAAAATCTACACATGTGAATATCTCACAATGCCTGTCCAGGTATTTGAAGACCCAACCCTACACTCTAAACCCTAAGCCTTGAAGCCTTAAACCCAAATCAATCACCAGGAAGCTACACTAGAGCTCGTTAGCAAATCTAATCTGCATTATCGTTTCGAGGAGCCTAGATAGCCCACGCCCCGAAAATTCAACTCGACCCTTCATCCTGAATGCATCCTACCTGGAACCCAACAGTAGGTAAAATAATGTTCCAAAGCCTCCTGGGCAAATCTCGGTCCATGAAGCTATTCTCCTCTACGACCGTACTCGGATCGCGGACTGGCTTAGCATATGAGCTATAGTCTAAACTCCTAGTATCCCCCTTAATAATCCCTATAGTAGTCCCCTATATAATCCCCTATATAACCCCCTTTAAGGAGTTTAGACTATAGCGGACAGCCAATCATTTTCCGACGAACTGAAGGGAATCTGTTTTATCTCCGGGCGAGCTCGGCGCCGTGGCACAAGGCCGTATACTTCGACCAGACACCAGCTCGACCACAGAATTACCATGCCTTAAGGGTCCAAGGACCTAAATAATAAGGCTTTAGTGCCCAAATAAGGTTTTAGTGCCCAAATACCAGTAATTTCATAGTATTGGGGGGCCTTTACACCCTATTACTTTGGTCCTTGGACCCTCAGGGATGGATTTTCAAAATGTGTGGGCATAGGGTGCATGTGGGCGTGATGGGCTCGTGCCTTTGAAGGCTGCAGACTGGAAGCGTTTGCCACATCCCCACAGATACTGAGCTTAGGGTTTAGGGTTTAGGGTTTGGGGGAATTGTTTTGGCGAAACCTAATGTAGACCCCTGATTAATAAACCCCCCTCCTTTTAAGGCCCAAATATTAGGATCCTTATTATAACCCCTATTAAGGGGAGGGGGTTTATTAATCACGGGTCTGGGTTATTACCCACTATAGTAAGCAACCCCAAGATCGGCGAAGAGTATCCCCAATGCCTCCGAGGTTCTCCATAATCTTAAGCTCTAAACCCCTAAACGGAACGCGCCCAGAAGTCCATGTTATCAACCTCAAGGGTGTAAGCCTGGGTTTACCTGGAGGTTCATGGGACTTGGTGACTTTGAGGGTATAGGGTATAGGGGTTTAGGCTTCAGGGATTCAGGGTTTGTGGTTCATGGGACTTAGTAACTACTTGTAACCAGGAAGATAACCCTACCTACACTTCTTTCAACTGAACTTAACGGGTTTATCTATGCTACAAGCAGGTTATAAGCCGAGCTATGTGTACTTACTAAGTCCTGTTTGAGGGCTCAGGGTTTACCAGAAGCACCCCCTGGCATTACGATTTATCCACGCGCCTGTGAACGCACATATTCTTCGAATACATAGGGGTTTGGTGTTTTGGGTTGGGGACTATGGTGTGAGACCGCGGCGTCGGATGCAGGCTTTCTTGCTAGGGGGAACAGCGGGACGTGCCCAGACCCCTGGGAGGATCTAGAAAGTAGAACCAGTATGGTACTCTAGACTACTATTGGGTAATTTCTAGGAACCCTTCAGGGGGATCTACTTTCTAGATCCTCCCAGGGGTCTGGGTGGTTGTGAGCATTTTATGGTTTGTAAGTCATGGCTGCGGGTCCTTCAGTCCTTGAAGCCATGATTGGACAGGGCTTCTCGGGGTCAGTAAGCCCTAAACCTCTCAAGTCTACAAATCCTTGACCCGCAACCCTACATCCCCAGCAAGGAACTCTAAACCCTAAGGTTTCAAACTTGAATCATGAACCACGAAACCGCAGACCTAAACTTCATAGTCAAACACCTCAATCCTCATGACTACTGAGCCCTACAACCTTGACCCTGGGTTGTGGGTGAAACCCTCATAGAGGAACCGTCAACAGGGCCATTTTGGGGGGATAGTCTGCCTTTGGTCAAGGGCTTCCCAAGGTCCCCCTAAGGTCTCCTACCCGGATTCCTGGGAGGATCTACAAAGTAGATCCCCTGAACTCAGGACTCCTAAAGATCACCCACGAAAAGTTTATGAAACCATGGATCCTCCCAGGGGGCTGGCTTATGTGAGGATTTTATGCAGGGAGCTGTTTTAGGCTTATTTGCTTATATCCTGAATGCCGCAGGCGGCCACTGAGCCCGCTTTTACAGGGAAGACCACCAATGGCTATGCAACTGGGCAACAGGGACCCTAAACCCTAAACCTTAAAACTTTTGGGCTTCGGGGGAGGGTTTGCGGTTCAGGCATTACAACCCACACCCTCAGCCCTAAACCAGAGGTTTGGGGATAACGCTACAACCCTAAAACCCTAAACCCTAAACCCCACGCCCCCTAAACCCGTGAGGATTAGGGATTGGAAATCCGGGTCTGGGGTTTTGCTTGGGTCCAAAGGGTGTAGGGAACGCACCAAACGGGGGGTTAGGGTTTAGGGTTTAGAGGTTTAGGGTTTAGGGTTTACAGCCCATACCCAGACCCCTGGGAGGATCTAGAAAGTAGAACCCCCATTGGGTAATTCCTAGGACCCCTCAAGGGGGATCTACTTTCTAGATCCGCCCAGGGGTCTGGGTATGGGCCTCCAAAGGGTAGTCATTCTAGGGCCCCTTCTGGGGTTCAGTGTTTCCCTTTGGGGGAGTGTGGGTTTAGGGTTTACGGCTTAGGGTTTAAGGGTTTAGGGTTCAGGGAGTTTCCTTTGGGGTGTCATGATATGGGCTTAGGTGAGGGCATGGGACTCCTCTTCATGGTGATATGGTGAGACTCCTCAGGGTGGAGCCGATTTCTGAGGTTTAGGTTTTGTGGGGCGTGGGGATTCGGGGAATTATAGCTTCAAGTTTGGGGTGGGGTGAAAGGGTTGGGAGGCAGTTGGGTTTCTACCCATCTTTCCCAGGAAAGCCACATTACGAGTGTGCTTCATAAAAAAAAAGTCTACCTGGGCCCCAAAAGTATGTAAAATAATGGCCTTTAGGGCTATTATTATGGGTTTTGGGGCTATTATTTTACATACTTTTGGGGTTTAGGTATGAATCTAAAGAAAACCACTGTTACGCCTTGAGTGCTGCCCTTCCCCAAAGAAGTATGAAAGCTGACGCTGATATGGCCCCGCTGTCCAAGGGCAGTCTTTGCAAGGCTCTTTTTTGGGCAACCCTAAACCCTAAATCCTAAACCCTGAATAGTCTGGCAATGAGGCTTGGGACAACAAGGAGGAGGGAACCTATGTGTCTCCTATCAGCGGAGCTCCTCTCTTCTCTTCCAAGGCGAAGTACAACAGCGCCTTGGCTATTGGCCCTCTTGTCCTGGGTTGCCGTTAAGGAACTTTGATTAACCCACGAATAATGACAGCGTATGGTACCTAATATGTTTTCCCCAATATAGTAACTTAAATTAAGTTCCCTCACAGCAACCCAGTCTCCTACGCCCCAGGTTCCCTGTAGATTGCGGGTATTTTAGGATAAACAGGGTTAATTGAGGTTAATTGAAAGGAACCTGGGAAGGTTACTATAAGGGGAGTGATAGGGGAACACATGATAACGATTTCTGATGTTGATATCAGTGAGCTCGCAAAAAAGATGTAGATGTCTACGCAGACCAATGGGAGAATCTAGAAACTAGAACCCCCAATATGGTACCCCATACTACTGTGGGGTAAGTTGTAGGATCCCTTGAGGAGGATCTACTTTCTAGATCCTCCCCGGGGTCTGGGTATCCAGGGTGATGTTTAGAGGGGGGCTCTTCTGGGTTGCTGTTAAAGATCTTTGATTAACGCACTAAAAGAAGGAAACCGTCTTATTGAATACCCATAGTATTGTAATTTACCTTCCTTAACAGCAAGAAAGTAGATCCATAAGGTTGAGACAGAGCTTTGGCTTTTCGTTTCACCTTGCTAGATCCTCCCAGCGGTGAGGGGTTTAGTGAGCCACCATGTGGGCCGCTATTGGGCCTGATAGGGAAGAACAAGTGACATTCAGAGCTTCATTATACGACTTGCCCAGACCCCCGGGATGATCTAGAAAGTAGAACCCCCACCATGGTACCTATACTACTATTGGGTAATTCCTAGGAACCCTTAAGGGGGATCTACTTTCTAGATCGTCCGAGGGGTCTGGGTGGAGTTTCGGGCTTAGGGTTCGGGGCTACACGACTGAGAAGCTCCCGGAGTCTACATAACTTTCTTTGAAGAGCTTGAGGCTTTTCTGGTTTTGGTTTTCTGGTTTTGGCGGGCTTAAGATGCCTTAAGCACAACGTCCTGAAATCCTAGACCCTGAAATCGTAAACCTAAACCCAAATGAGCCATGGACAAAAGACAGGCTGGCGGGGGCCTATAGTAGGATGTATGGGGCAGGGCGTTCAGGGGTGACCTTTAACGAATATACTGTAACTTTAGTCCACCTCATATATACCCTACACGAGCCTGAGATTCCTAGGTCCTAGACCTAAACCAAAAATACCTAAGCTCGATAAAATACAGCTGAAACAAGATCGCTCAGCCCCAGATCTCAAACTCCAAGTCCAAACTCCTTTGCCCTCCAGCCTTATGGGGCTGAAGCCTATACGAAGTACCTACATGGACTCCTGGGCGGATCTAGAAAGAAGATGCACCTAAAGACTCCGTAGAAATTACCTTATAGTCGTATAGGGTACCATAATTCATGGGTTCAAGTAGTACCCCCCCTCTATACTACCCCCCCTAGGTTCCCCCCTTAATTAAGGCTATTTAGGGATATTTAAGCTTAATTAAGGTTGATTAAGGGGGGAACCTAGGGGGGGTAGTATAGAGGGGGGTACTACTTGAACCCATGAATAATGGGGGTTCTAGTTTCTAGATCCTTCCAGGGTTTGGGTACATGGAGCCTTGGGCTACCGAGGTGTCAGATAGCCACCAGCATGGGCTGGTCGCCTAAAATCCTCAACCCTACCGGGACCCTCCAATGTAGTTCCATTTTGGGATTTGGTATGGTTTTGGGGTTAGGATTGCTAGAAAAAGTATGTAGAATACTGGCCTCGTGTGCTGTTTTGAGGAGTTTTGGGTTATGATTTTGCCCACTTTTGGGGTCCCGGTAGACCCTAAACCCTGAACCCTCAGCCCAACACGCCCTAAACCCTAAACCCTAAGCCCTCAACCCAACACGAAGGCGGTACCGGCTGGCCCAGTTTTTGGGCCCCGGTCTCCTCCGAAACCGTCCTCGAACGCACGGACCCTGGGGACATGGATGCACCTTGGCTTAGCACTTCCTGAACCCTGAAATTATGTAAAATAATGGCCTTTATGGCTGTTATTATGGATTTGGGGCTGTATTTTTACATATTTTGGGGGTTTAGGCTAGGGTTTAGGGAGCTTCGTGGGTTTCGGGTGTGGGGTTCAGGTTTTTGGGGGTTAAGTGGGTTTGGGGTTTAGGGTTTAACAGGGTTCAGGGAGTTTAGGTTTAGGGTTTGGGGAGTTCTTAGGAAGAGAAGTACTGTAGATGGGGTTACAACCCTACTAGTTTAGGCCAGTAATATGCGGCCATTTAGGTGATCAGGTTGCAGACCAAGCTATAAATAGTTACTAAGTACCATGTACCTAAAAGTGGTGCTTACGAAACCACAGGGGGTTTAAGGTTTAGGGCTTACTTGGAAGATCTTGTGAAGTAGTGACCAAGCGGACCCCTCCAAAAAAGGCTCTGGCTAAGATTCTTCCTTGGCAGGCTACACAAACCTAGAGTCTTTCCACAAGCTTTAACCAGGTCATAACCTATACCCCTCAGTAGTTTCAATTTCAGATGCGGAAGGCTTCGTGCAGCAAAAGGGTTTCTAGCAAACTGACCCGTGCTCGAGTTTTGTGCAGCCCTAGGATTCAGGGTGTAGGTTTTCGGATTTAGGGTTTAAGGTTATGCCCGGAACCTTGAACCTTTGCTTAAATCGGCTTGCATGCAAACCACAGCTGGCAAGAGGTGCAAGCCAGCTTTCCCGGCCCTGCCATTTCTGCCTCACGTGAACAACTCCGATTTTCCAGATCTACCCACCAATGACTCACATAGATCGGTGGTAGGTATATATTTAAATTTGTAATCGTTTCCAGATGCCATCCCAACATTTTGGGAACATTTCTAAGTCGAGTGTTTGGTCAAGGCCCTAAACCCAAGAATCCCAAGAAGTGATGCACCGAACAGCCGCAAGGCGCGACGAACAGAATGGCGGATCTCGCTTTAGCAGGCATAACTTTTTAACACAGAAAACGTCTGAACCGTCGTGTAGAAGCATCCTATCCTAAACCCTAAATCGAAGCCCTAAACTCTGGCCTAGGGCCATAAACCCTACACCCTGACCCTTAGAGTTTAAGGTTTAGAGACCCTTAACCCTAGACCCTAGTAAGCGCATCTAGCTGATCCCCAAACTTTCCACCAAGAACTTGCCAAAGCTCTTCTGGCGGACCGAGGCGCGGAAAGTGTAAGGGTGGTCTAAGGGTGTTGGGCTTTAGGGTCTAGGCTTTAACGTGGTTAAGGGTTTAGGCTTCAGGGTCCATGCATTCTCCTAACCATCTCGTCCTATACTACCCTCCTAAGATTCACCCAGTTACTCTTACTTACCTATAGCTCTTTAGCCTAATTAAGCGGGAGCCTTGTGCGGGCGGGGGGGGCGGTATTGATGGGGATGGTAGGTAACCCACAATAGATTACGTCAAGTGCTTCATTAGCCTCCCAATAATAGTGCCCCACCCCGTGAGTCACCCCCCCAATATGAAAAAATAGTATAGTATACCAGAATGAGAATATCAATTAAAAGGAAGGGGCTTTAATATGAGGGACGGGCTTGATAACTTTGGGTTTAGGGCTTTCCTGCAAAGGAGCAGGAGGTCCCATGAACTCCCAACAGCTCCGAATGGTCCTCAGGTAGGGCCCCCTATTGGGGTGCCCCTACAGCACTGCTGCATGATTATGGGTCCCCTGCACACTTTACTTAGTGTAAGGGCTTCGTAAGCCAAAGGACAGTAAAGTAGCCTTAATTTTTCAGGTGAGGGTTATATTGCCTTCAGGCAAACATAGCCCAAGTATAATTGTAGACAGAACCCGATGATGAGCACATGAGGGGAATTTGGATTGTAAGTACTTTAAGTGGGTCATACTTGCACCCCCACTCTGAGGAGCGCGTTGCAGGTTTGGGCTTGAGAGGTCTTACTTCAGGGTCTCGTGCAATTCAAAAGTGGCGTTGTGGGTCTGATCAATTAGGTTTGAACTGTAGTTGTCCGGATTATAAGCCCGCTGTTATTAGCCCATGGGCCTTCAAGTAGGAGCCTGACGTGTACCTATACCCTAAACGGCCTTTATGACTATTATTGTGGGTTTAGGGCTATGATTTTACATACTTTTTGGGGTCCAGGTAGGAGTTAAAAAGGTGGGGGCTTACGGTTTGGGCAACGGGGTGTGGTTCTGCGAGTTTTCTGTCCTCCATGCCCTAAACCTAAAGCTTAACCCCAAACCCCAGAGGAGCTAGAGTCCGGGTTTAGGGTTTAGGGTTTAGGGCTAAATTCATGAGACAAGGGAGAATTTTGGGGAGTATAGTAAGGGCTACTCAGGGGGATACTAGGAGTTTAGACTCTAGCTCAAATGAACATGGAAGCTCATGCATTCGTTTTTTGGAAGGGCCCAGCAAGGGTATACTTGTAGTCTAGGTACCCCCGTAGTACCTTTTTTTACATTTCATTTTAGGATTTCCTTAAGAAAGCTGAGCGTCATGGGAAAAGGATACCCTTATGTTCAAGCAGTTACTGGGAACCTGGTAGTTATCCCTCACATGCTAAGCTTCGCGTCCCTTGATTGTCCTGTTCACCAGCCCCTAGTGTACCCAGACTTTCAGGAGGGTGTGTAAAGTAGAGCCTCCAACAGGGTCGTCTCGGGTGTAGGGTTTCTGGTTTAGGGTGATATCTTTGAAGCTTTAAGGGGGATCTCTGTTCCAGACCCCTTAACCCTCCACCCCTCGAGATCCCCCCAGGAACAAGCAGGGAACATAAGGAAGAGTAATGTGGACCTCCCTTGCGAGCATCTAGACGGTAGAATCTCGCCCTTTCAGTATGTTGAGCAATTATGAGCCATATTCTAAACTCCTTAAAGGGGGTTATGTATAGGGTGCTACTATAGGGGCGATTTTAGACTATGCCTCTTATCGAGAGGTTCGATGGAAGCCTTTAAGTGTGAAACGACGCGGTTTAGGGTTTAGAAGTTTGAGGTTTAGGGTTTAGGGGTTTACTGTTGGCACTTGCACAGCAAATTGTCCCGAAACCACTGTAAGACGACGCATCTTGACCGACATTGCCGCGGGAAGCACGACTTGCTAGGCGATGTTTCCTAGTTTTAAAGGTAGATGTCATGGGGTTTAAGGCTTAGGGTGTATAGGGCTTTTGGATATCTCGTGTTACAACGAGCAAGGTTTAAAGCCAACCCAAACGCTCCTAGTGCCTATATAGGCGGATGGTTTGAGGTTTCTGGCAAACCTCAAACAACATGATCTGAAAGGTTTGGGATACCTGAGACCCCATTCTTGGGGAGGGGATATTTGATCCCTTAGGGCAAAGCAATTTCCTGAATAGAAATATTTACCATCATGCTTATATATAGCCCTTGATATTACTCCTATTCTAGACTGATACTGGATGGGGGCAGTACCCAACATAAACGCAACGAAGAGCTGAATCAGTTTCCTAAATAGCTCACGCCAAAGCACCCGACCCCCAACACCCAATAAACTGGGTTGCTGTTAAGGAACTTAAAACCAGTTACCATAATGTGTATCTGGTAATCAATAGGGTTTCCCCGATATAGTAACTTGATTTAAGTTCCTTAACAGCAACCCAGTAAAGATTTGTAGCAGTTTCCTGCAAGGTCTTGGATCGCGCCTCTGGAACACACCTTGGGCATGTCTTCGATGATGGACCTCCGCCCACAGGCCGAAGACACGCTCCAGTTTCGGGGCTATGGTGTTTAGGTTAGGAGGACACCTGCCCTGGTGTAACAGAAATATAATCACAACTAACCCTTATAGTCGCTATTAAAAGGTCAGGAGTCCACCCCCTGGATCAGGGTTTAGGGTTTAGGGGTTTAGGGTTTAGGGTTTAGGGTTTGGGGTTTCAGGTTGAGGGTTTAGGATGCCTTGGGGCTAGGCTTCGGGTCTGGAGTTTAATGTTTCGAGTTTAGGGTCTGGGGGGTTACGGTTTAGAGTTCAGAGTTTAGGGTTCAAGTAAGGTTCAGGGTTTGGGAGGCTTCGGGGTTGAGGGTTTTGGGGTTGCTGTTGGACCAGGTCTGTTGTATATGGCGTAGAGTTTAATAAATGGGGCCGCAGACTTGGCGTGACTACTAGTAGGATGTCTCTACTATATTTTTTTGTTGCGATTACCTGAACCCCAAAAATATGTAGAATAATGGCCTCTTGGGCTGTTGTTGGGGCTTTGAGCTAATATTTTACCTACTTTTGGGTTCCAGGTATGCGTAAACCCTAAACCTTAAACCCTAAACCACATGAGCAACAACAGTCTTATCTACGCTGTCCTATTTGCTACCAGCTTAGGTGAACGCAGCCGTTGAAGACGGTTGCAAGAAATCTTGCACCACTCCACATACCCCTGTCTATTACGGACATTGCTGTACTTTATGGTTCCTGGCCGGTGCAAGTTTTCTCTCTCCCTCAGCTCTAATGTAAAATTACTTCCCCCGAATTTCCTACCATGCCGGATTAACGTAGCCCGTCACTTGGTGTAATTATGTCTTCAAGGCGTCAGGGACCAAAACCTAGCTTTGAACGGTTCAGGGGCTTCTCTGTGTAGATCCTTGTTAGCAAGAGGGGCTTGCGAACCCAAAACCATGGCCATACATATGGTAGCTAAACCCTAAACCCCAAACCCGTGTCTATAGTCACATAGGTGGTTGTCAAAAGGATCCCTATTATGATACGGCACATAATATTTAGGGTACCCAAAACGGGATCCATATGGTAGCCATATAGGGTCCTATGTTTAAGGGTTGGGGTTCCAAAGCTCCTGTTCGTATTCTAGGGGTCTGGAATGCTTGGCGTTTGGGGATTATATAGGTTAAAGTTTAGGTTTCAGGGTTAAGGGTTTGGCTAGCGCAAGTCACCAAGGGCTGTAGGATTTGGTAAGCCTGTGAACTTGCCTGTCTTCAAGCCGTCTCCCAAAGCAACATGGAATCCCCAAAAAGGCCTAAACCCTAAATCCGAAAATCAAACCGCTCACATATATGTTTGGAGATACTGCTACCTAAACACCAAAAGTATGTAGAATAATGGTCTCTGGGGCTATATTTAGGGGTTTTGGGCCATTATTTTACCTACTTTTGGGGTCCAGGTACAGCCTCGAAGCACAAGTTGTGGCCCTAAAGCCTAAACCACAGGGTCCATGTACCCAATAATTAGGTACTTGGGTTTAGGGCAATAGTAATTATAGTACAGGTTTTGGGTAAGTATATGATTATTGGGTACTTGGATCCTTAGGGTAAACCATCAGACTGCACATACACATTTGAAAGGTCTTCTTGGGCGTTCCAAAATTTAGGGTTTGGGGATTAGGGTGTAGGGTTTAGAGTTTATGGTTTTTTTTGCAGACGTAGGGCTAGTGAGTGCTAGAAGAAAACCGGAGTCTTTAAACCCACGCCCTGACCCGTAATGTTGTACTTTGCTAGATTTACCCTGCATTGTTACCCTAAACCCTAAACCGCGTCTTAATAAATCATATCGCAATATGATGCCCAAGTATATTCGGGCCAGGCAAGCGCTACTGCATCAACGCGGCGGCGCTTAAGTTCGTGCCGCTGGGTCTGCTTGTTTGCCTGGCGGCCCTAAACCCCTAAACCCCAGACCCCTTATACCCCTAAACCCTAGTCCAAGGTTTCCTCCACTGAAAGGATCCCAAAAATGGAACTCCCCCAAAGTAGGACCAGTGCTCCTTACTTTATTGGGAGGGGGGGGAGGGGGTGTGGAGGGTTTTAGTGTTTAGGGTTTTGGGGGGTTTAGAGATGGAGCTCCAAAGCAGGACCAGTACTCTTTGCCTGGGATTTTGGTGCTTCTGCAGGGTTTAGAGATGAAGCCTGTCGGGCGTACCACATAGTCTTAGTCATAACACCCTCATCCCCGAAAACCCTAAGCACTAAACCATAAACCCCTGAAAGCTGAAAAAACGTTGTGACAATCTCTTTGTCCCCCAGAACATGCGGTTGAAGGGTTCACTTGCAGGTTCATGGGACTTAGCAGCTACTTATAACTAGGTCCATGTAAAGGAGTTATAGGGACATCTAGGTTTAGGGTTTAGGGTTTAAGGGACTTTGCAGCTACTTATAACTAGGGTTATAACCCTACATATGAGCTATGGTCTGAACTCCTAGTATCCCCCTTAATAGGCCCTATAGTACTCCCCTACAAAATCCCCTATATAGCCCCCTTTTAAGGAGTTTAGACTATAGCTCATATAACTAGGTAGCCTCTGCAAAGCCTCTTCGGGGCATTGTAATTAGGGTTGGAAAGCCCATGATCAGCTAAGGGCTGACCTGATCTGGTTTAAGGTTTAGGGTTTAGGGTTTAGGGTTGGGGTTTGGGGTTCAGGGTTCTGGGTGCCTTTAGGGACCACAAGTGTTCTTGGTCTTGTCCCACGTTTTCCTAGTGAATATCATAAGCCGGGCCCCTACCCAGTAAGAACAATACAGTAGATTTATTACAGGTATATCTAGCCGGCATTACTATCCCGATTACAGACGGTTACTGTGTGGAGACATCCCTAAACCACAAACCCCACTCTTCACCCTAACGCCTAAAACCCTAACAGTGGAAGACCCCTACCGCTCAAGGACTGTGCCCTCAGGGTTCAAGGATCCAACCGTTGGGGCTCCAAGTTTTCGAAGCCATTCAGAGGAGAACCTAAAACTTTCTGACCTTGTTACTTGCTTAGTTGGACCTTGAGGGGTTGAGAGAAGCGTTGCAGCTAGTGCCGCTTCAATCTTTTTACACTTATCATGCAGGCAGGCTGTCGAATTTATTCGAACCAGTTAGCAGCCAAGGGTACCCCAGACCACGGATTCGTTTCCCAAAAGGACCGTTCTAAAAGCCATCATTGCCCCACTTATTCTTGTGAAGGTCTCCATACACCTGAAACCTGAAGCCCCAGGCCCTAAACCCTAAACCCTAAATCCCTCAGTGAAACTCTTCATTTGTAAGCTCCTTCAGGTGGCACTTGATACTGTAGAGGCCTGACTAGTTGTCAATACTTAAGAGCCTCCGGCTCAGTCCGCCGACCCAGAGGCGGAGAAAGCACGAAAGCCTAAACGCGAAACCTTGAGGATTTTCAGCGGCTGGCACGAGACCAATAGATAGGCGCAACAAGACTA
>CAJNIZ010007887.1:4850-15468 GCA_905231905.1 Symbiodinium pilosum
AGCCCAAATCCCTAAACCCTAAAGCTGACTAGGTTTTTGGGGGAGCGCAGGCTGTATTGCTCTGGACCCTCGTTGTCACTTGATTCTGCTTTAGGGAGGCCTCAAATATCCCTATAAGTTAGGCGGACCCCCACCCTGTAATAGTGACTATAAGGGATAATAAGGACTATATTAGGGTCCTCCTATATTCCTATTATACGACTATTACAAATTGGTGGGTCCTCCGAACCTTTAAGTGCCTTCCTAAGGGGCCGTCATTTTAGGAAACTGAGCTAAACTCCATGTCTTCCTCCAATCTCCCCACGCAGCCCTATGTAACCCTAAGCCCTAATCCCTAAACCCTAAACCCCCGTAAAATGCCCGCAGTCTGAGAAATTCGCAATTATATTTATTCCCCACATACTCTTCAATTTTCCCCCTTATTAAATCCTCCGTGTAGAACCCTTGTATAATTCCTGTATACCTCCTCTCTAACCCCCAGCCCTACGCCCTAAACCCTAAAACCTAAGCCCTAAACCCTAACTAAAACCTAGACCGCGCACACTCCCAACTGAGAGGAGACGCTGCTGGATCCTGAAAAGCGGGCCGCAGCGATCTCGGAAGCCAAGCTTGCGAGGGTGGGCCAGGCATGGAAGCAATCACCCCTTCCCCTACTTGTGGACAGTGTTTAGGGTGTAGGGCCTAGGGTTTATAGGATTCAGGGTTTAGGGCTTCGGATCTAGGGTTTAGAGTTTAGGATTTAGGGTTTGGGGTTTCGGTTTAGAGTTTTAGGTTTAGGGTCTAGGGCCTCGGGTTTAGTGGGAGAGGCTAGAAACAATCTCCTCCCTATAAGGGCTACTAGGGGTACCTTCAACTGAGTTACAGGGGAGAGCGAGAGAGAGAGAGAGAGAGAGAGAGATATATATATATATGCATATATGTATATATGTATCTATGTATGGGTTACATGCGGGTTATGTAGGGATATGTGGGGTTTCGGGTTTCCCAAAAGTAATTAGGGTACCTTTCTTGGGGTCCCTTAATAGTTATTCGGGGCAGCAATATTATTAGGTTTATAATGGGGTCCTCTATCTAGGGAGGCTACCATATAGGTTACGCAGGAATATGGAGGAATGAAGAAACATGGAAATTGTCATGTATATGTGTTATTTAAGGTTTAGCCCTCGGAGTTCAGACAATATTGAACCTCCACACCTCCAATTGAAAGCTGCCACCAACACAGAGCAAACTATATTGGGGGAGGATTTATTATGAGTGTGGTGGGGAATGAGGGGAGGACCCACCCCAGGTCGGGCTTCCCTCGTTTAGCTTCAATCAACCCTAAGTTTTAAAGCCTATGGTAGTACCAGGGGGATTTAGGGTTTAGGCGGTTTAGGGTTTAGGGTTGGATGCTGGGGGAACCCATGACATAAAGGTTTCTTGGCTTTGTGGAACGCCAGGGAACTGAGATGATGAGAATGCAAAAGTCTGATCCCTAAACCCTACCTTACTTGGAGGCCCATGGGACTTAGTAACTACTTATAATTGGGCTTATAACCCTACTTATAATCCCCCTAAATGGAGTTGCCCTAATTATACGTAGGTTATAATCCCAGTTATAAGTAGTTACTAAGTCCCACGGGCCTCCAAGTACCTGTCCAGTGGTAAGCTTTAACTGACACTTTCACAGATTTAGGGTAATGAAAAGCCCGATACAGAGCGCCGGAGATACTTGACAACTAACCCGGACCCCTGATTAATACACCCACTCGCCTTAATAGGGGTTATAACAGGAATCCTAATATTTAGGCCCTTTAAAGGAGGGGGTTTATTAATCATGGGTCTACATTAGCTAAGCCGGACTAACTTCTCGCCAGGCATCTTTTTTGCGCCCGCGCCGTGCCACAGGCGCCTCGGGGGGTGGATACCTCAGGTTCATGTCTAACATGAAACCTCCTACCCCCAAACATTCGACATTTCCTAGATATTATAGTGTACCACAACGAATTTTCAAAAATTTTTGGGGGGTTCAAGGTTTCACTGTCAGGGGAAGGGGATGAATTCTAAAGCGGGTCTTCAGCTGCCCGTACTAGGCTGCAACTAGAAATGTCCTGATGACGCGTCCATTTAAACTTGCTTTCAGTTGGCGTTTAAGCACCTACACTTGGTCACAGGGATATTGGAAAAGAAAATGGAAACTACTATAATGGGGGTATATAGGGTATAGACTATGGGGTATATGGGGATCTTATTAGGGTACAAATATTGTCCCAGTGCGCCTGCGTCCGCTCAAGCCTACTCAAGCGCCTCCAAGTTAAGTGCAGTTGCCCAGGTAGCCCCTGAACACTAAACCCTAAACCCTACGCCCTAAACCCTAAATCCTAAATCCTAAACCCTAAACTTTAAATCATAAATCCCAAATCCCAAACACCGAACCGAGGCATTCATCTTCAAGTAGCGTCAGGAATGCTTGAGTACTGCCCTCACTGATTAACACTTGGGATAATATTTGTAATATACTTTTCCTTTCGTGTAGCGCGATGATTCTCAGTTGTGACGTGACGTCATAGCACGTCATCAAAGACATTTTGTAGCATAATGATATACATAGATCTTAGCATTACCCTTACTATAGGCTCTTCATGGCTGGGGGCAGGACCCAAAGGAATGCTATGATGGATGGAGGAAATCTTGCACTGCTTAGGACCACCTATCATGCTGCATTTCGTAGGGTACAGGATGGGTATACAGGAGGTGGTGCAAGATTTCCTCCACCCACCGTAGCGTCATGTGAGCTATAGTCGGTTTAGGGGATAGGGGCTTGAAAAGGGGGATGCTAGGAGTCTAAACTATGGCTCATGCAGGCCACATTCCTTAGCTAAGGTATATGGGGCCTTCGAAGCCAACTTAGGCCACACTCCTGAATCCTTAAACTCCCAAACCTAACCCTCAACCCCTAGCCCTGAACCCCAACCCTAAACCCCTGAAACCTAAGCGCATAATTCATCGTTTATGTTGGGCTCTTTGTTAGGCAATTTAAAGCCACCTCACCCGACCTCACCCTAAATAGCAGTTCATATAGGACATAGTACCAAAATGGCCTTGAGTTGGAAATTGCTTGCTTTTTTGAAATTACCTTAAACCCTAAACCCTAAACCTGGGTACAGCTAAAAACCGGGGAGCCGAGCCCAGGTCCTTCCAGGCCCACACAGCCGGCCAAACAAACCGGAAATGGGCTTGGCCCTTGAAAGTCAGGGCTGTAGGGGATGTAGGGGTTAGAGGGATTATAAAGGGATAATGGGAAAGGAAGGACTATATGGTTTTTAGGGGTTTCGGTCAAAAGGGTTTTAGGGTTTAGGGCTTTAGGGTTTTAGGGTTTTCAAGCTTAGGGTTAGGGTTATGTCACAGATGGTGTGCAGGGAATAGGGGAATTTATTACAGTGGCATATTCTACAAATCATCAGTAAGTTATAGGGAGACGCGCACACACACAGAGACACACAGACACACAGACGCGCAGACACACAGACACACAGACACACACGCACACAGACACAGACACACACACACACACACATGCTTATATACATATGTACAAATAGGTTTGTATATTGGTATATATATATATACACGCATGTCTATAGGTTTTGTGTGTGTGCATTTATATATTTGAGGGAGAGAGGGAGAGAGAGACCGCGAGATATGAAGATGTATGGGGGTGTGTCCCCACCTAGGCCTGGCAAGAGGCCGGAGCCTCCAGCGTCGAAGCCCTCCGTTTCCAAAGCCACCGATGAGGAGCTCATGCACTGGGGATAGTGGAAAAGAACATGGAAACTACTATTTGGTAGTTTCCCTAAATAGGGGGGCCACTAATATAGACCCCAAAATACTATAGTCCTTTTTATGGGGGCACCCAAAATGGTACCCCTAATTTTGGGAAACCCCCATTTAGGTTTTTAGGGTATGCAGCAATGCTTTAAAGTTCAAGGTCTAGGGATGCTTCAATCCATCTCTGATCATGGGAAGGCTCGTTTCCCCCCCTTGCCACTCCACTCCCCAGAGACTGTGAGGTTGTTTAAAGGGGGTGAGTGACTATTCCCACGACATGCGCCAGGAGAAGTCAGCACCAAAATCGTTTTTCCCCGACCCAGAGACCCTCCGCAGCAGTGGTCGACGCTTTGTTCTTCCAGCTTTGACTTTCTGCTGCTTACTCGGAGGGTCAGGGGGAGTTAAGAAGTAGGTTAATAATGCGGATAACTACAGTTCCTGCATTGGTTATAGGGGTTGATAACCTGGTTACCACTTCCCCCGAGACCTTCCAAGCAAGTGCTTAGGGGAGTGGAAGCGTAGCCCACATGAAGGCTCTAAAGAGTTCCTTGTAGTGCTACTTATATTTGTTTCCCTGTGCGGCCCTTGAGCGGCAGTAAATCGAAGAGGTGGGTCTTGCATCCAGTTTAAGCACGCTTGAACGTGGGGCTTTTCCAAGGTGAGGGTCCTTCTTTTCTGAATTCTTTTACAATATTGTATGGATTGGAGTGTTTTGGAGTCATTTGGGTTTTTTTCAGGGAAACCCCTACACCTTGAATGCTGAGCCCTTAGCCCAAAACCTAAACCCCAAATCCTAAACTCAGTTTCTAAACAATAATCCTCATAAAAAAATTCTAAGCAACCCTAAACCCTAAACCCTAAGCCCTAGACCCTAAACCATGTGGCTAAGGAAGATGGCAGCCGGCATTTTCTTCCGCCATCTCGAGAGGCCTTGAGTTCATCTTGTTTGCTCGCAAGACCTGTCCACTACTTGGGGGATTGTCAAAATTATGGTCCCTTTTTGGGTCCCTGTTATAATACGGGGCCTAATTTAGGGGACCCAAAAAGGGACCATGATTTTGACAATCCCCTACTTAAAGGGGTTGAGGGTTGAGGGTTTAGGGTTTAGGGTTTAGGGTTTAGGGATTAGGGTTTAGGGTTTAAGGTTCAGGGTTTGGGGTTTAGGGTTCAGTCTTTAGGGTTTAGGGATTAGGGACGTATATATATATATACACATTTATATTTTATGGATGCACTAGGGTATACAGGGATATATGCGGAGTTTGGGGCCTAGCATTTGCCACATGTGACTGTTTTAGAACCCAGGAATGTGGGTTGTAGGAAGGGGAAGGCCAAGTCATAATCAATAAAGATCCTAAAGCTTCTCTAAGGTTAAAACCATGGGCCCCTAGTATGGGCCCTGAACCCTGGGATCCTTTTATAATACTAGAAACGCTATATGTACCCTTAAGGGTCCCTAAAAGGCCTAAGGGCCACTATTAGGGGCCCATACTTCTAACCTTAGAAGCTTCTTTTTTATACGCAGCACCTACATGTGGTAAAGTGCCAACCTGTTTTTTTCAAGGCATGACGTTTTTTGTCGATGCTGCTGGATGCATGTAACTGATGACTCCACACTTTGTTTCACTAAGACCCTGAACCTGAAACCCTAAACCCTAGTGTGATCACCGCGGGCACGTCGCTTCGGCACGCGTGCGCTCTGAGACAACGCGCCGGCGATTTCGTCTCTGCCGTGCAGGATGTTCCCGCAATTTAGCTGCTCGTGCAGTTCCAATGCGCGCGCTGTGTTCTGATCATAATAATTAATTGTAGTCACTTTTGGTCATGATGACTGGTTCCGTGGCTCTCGTGCTTAGCACCCCCAGAAATTTGTGCAACATCAATCTTGCTCCTACAACGCTTTTGACGAATCATTGAAACCGTCGGTTGCTTCAAACCCTGTGTCCTTTTTGAATCAGTTGGTCTTGGAGTCTTGTTCGGTGCTCTTGGGGGTGCTTGTGGAGCACTGCTTGGAGTCAACGCCTCCAGAATCAGGCGGGATTCCACAAGTAAGGGGCCAATCTAGTCACCAACAAATTATGATCCCCATTATAGGGACTCCCAAGAAGAGGTTCCCTAACTGTTGGAAATCCAAACCGCGATTCCGTGACCCTATACATCCTTACGTCTCCTTACATAACTTTATACTATTTCATGAAATCACTGCATAATCCCTTCATGCATTACGTGTCCTGGTTGGCGAGGCAGCGGGAGAAGAAGGCCGGATCTTTCCTAGGTTGTAGGATTTAGGCTTACTGGTGTAGGGTTTAGGGTTGGGTTGCAGTCATGGAGCATAAACTGCTACATTCTCTCCCTTTCAGGGGTGACGTAGGGCGTATGTGCCACAATGGAGAACCCAAAATGGAAAATGCGATGGAACATGGGGTTTTTCATGGGTTGTATTATTCAGGGGTTTGGGGAAGTTCAATTAGGCCACCCTTGTATGGAAACCCAATTCTTGATGCTCTATCCTTATCATAGTAATTTTAATGTAAGTCCATATACTGCAAACCAGTTTCAGAGAGGTTGTTGGCATGCGTTGAGTGCTACTGCCCCCACTCCGTAACAGTTTGAGCATGAGGATTCGATCAGAAGGTGAATACATACGGCGCTCAGCCTTGCCCCTCGTTATACACTGTCAGTGAGTTGAGTCACCCGAAGCCCTAAACCCTAATCTGCGCTGACCCTAAACCCTAAACCCTAAACCCTCAGCCCTAAACCCTAAACCCTTTCCTTTGCAGGAGCCGCGACGAGACTTTATTCTGCCACACGGGCCATTCCTGAAACCTGGGGAGGCTGGATCCCCAGACGAGGGAATTATATAAGGATTATATAGGGCTTATAATGGGTCTATATAGGGGATCTAATTTTTAGATCCTCCCAGGGGTCTGGGTCGGCCACAGGGTTTAGGGTATGTTAGGTTTAGGGTTTAAGGGTGTAGGGTTTAGGGTTTTTCAGGGTTTAGGGTTTAAGGGCGTAGTGGGTTTGGGGCTTATTCCAAAAAACGTTGTTTAGGGGTTTACTCCTGCGTGATTCCAAGCTCGAAGCCCAGAACCCTATAGTTCCTGAGCCAATTTCAGGTGGTTGTCAGTTGAGAGTGCATGTTCCAGTGTTTTCGGAAGTCAGGCGTGAGGGAAAACTGGCATATGCCCCAAGTTTCGATCATTTTTTTCATTTTCTTCTCCGTTTCCATCTCTATTTGGGTACCTTCATCCTAGTCGCATATTATGATCCCTATAGCATAACGTCTGAACCTCTGTTTACCTCCTATATAACCCCTAATGTAACCTTCTCACCCATACGGAAGGTCTAGAAACCGGAGCCTTAAACCCTAAACATACTTCAGGGCAAAAGGGACGGGCCCTTTAAAGTGAGCGTATAAGGGTATATATATACATAACACATATGTATATATATGGGGTTTAGAGTTCATGGTTTAGGTGTATATATATATACACATTGTTATAACCTCTACAACCCTCTGAGCCCACAGCATATTTCCGACAGGCCAAGACTAAGAAGCGTCCCGGGCAGCCTGACACAGCCAGGCGCGGAGTACCTGTAGACCGTAGATGAGGGTTCGGTTGTTTAGGGGTTTGGGTTTGGGTTTGGGGTTTAAGGTTTAGGGTTTAGGGTTCAGGGTCAAGGGCTTTTGGTCTACGGTATAGGCTGTTCAGGTTTAGGGGTTTAGGGGTTCACGGCTCAGGATTTAGGGCTCCGGGTTGGGGGTTTATATTGCCCCGGTTGAGACGAGTATTGATTAGAGGGTTTCGGCAAATCCAACCCTCAAAGCAAGGAACCCATTCTGTTCACATGATAATTAGTTTTAGGGTAGTTTTAGGGTCCTACTTGGGGGTGGTGAAGCTACCCAAATCCTCGTATTACCTTTAGAGCTCTTGCGAAAAAAGTATATACAATATCTTCAGAAGGGGTCCCTTCTTTTGACTTCGAGAATCCGCCGGGATGCGCCGGTTTAGGACTTAGGATTAAGGGTTTAGGGTTTAGGGCTTAGGGTCAAGGGTTTGGGGCTTAGGGTTTAGGGATGAGGTTAAGGGTTTGGGGGTTAGGGTTTAAGGGTTTCGGGTTGGGGTGTTTAGGGCAGTTGGGACGACCTTCGCTCTGTTTGCTGCCGTTGCCCTACTTTCGATTGAGGGGGAGTGGAGGCGTGGATCGCTACAACCAATACGCATCCAAATCCCCTGTCCGGTATCTATATGCACTCTCCCCCTTCCCGCGTCAACCCTGAACCCTGAACCCTACGCCTAGACCCTTAACACGAAGCCCTGAACCCGAAGACCCTAAATCCTTACCCCAAAGCCTAAACTAAACCATAACACCCTTGACCCTAAACCCAGACCCCTGATTAATACACTCCCCCCCCTTTATAGGGATCATAGAAGGGATCCTAATGTTTAGGCTCTCAAAAAGAGGGGTTTATTAGTCATGGATTTACATCAAACCCTAAACCCTAAATAGTAGTTTCCATTTTCCATTATCCCTATATAACCCTTATGTAACCCTTATACTAATCATGAGTCTACATTATAGGCCCACATTACACCCTTTAACACACCGAAAACCCTAAACCCTAAACCCTAAACCCCTAAACCCCTAAACCCCTAAACCCTAAACCCTAAACCCTAAGTTCCAGGGAGTCCGCTCCAAAGACGGGCCGTTCTGGGCTTCAGGATGGCGCCGGCATCCCTGGCAAGGTGGCTTTTGTTGGCCTCCGGTTTGGGGTTAGGGGTTATATAGGGATTATATTATATAGGGGTTATATAGGTTTTAGGGGTTAGGGTGTAGGATCTAGGGTTTGGGCTTAGGGATTTTTAGCGTTCAGGGTGTCGGGTTCAGGGGTGTAGGGTGCAAGGTGTAGGATCTAGGGCTTAGGGCTGAGGGATTTAGGATTTCGGGCGTAGGGCTGAAGGTTCAGAATTCAGGGTTTAGGGTTTAGGATTCAGGGTTAGGCATCAGGATTTGCAGACGTTGTATAGAGTTCATGTCAAGAGTTTTGAGTGGTTATGTGTTTGCTTTTTGACCTACAGTACGGCTTTCATTTATTCTTGGCTTGAAGGTTCAGGGTTCAGGGCTTGTAATGTGGGAGTGTCTGAAGTTGGTCCTATATAATCTTGAATGAGAAGCCTTGTAATCCTTACACATTTTCCATACATCCCTAGGGTTATGCCTACCTGCGGGACCAGCATAGGCGCCGATATTGTAATCCTTCTCAAAGGGAAAGCCATAAAGCGGTTCCGACTAGCACCTTCCCCCTAGTCTACTCTGACAGCTATGTATATGATAGTACTTTGCTTGGTGCGTCTTTCATTGGGCGTTTCAGAACAGGGCTCTATGGCAACTCAGGGCCGGAGTTAGCAGCTATGTCCCTCAACCCTAAACCCTAAACCGTAAACACTGAACCCTAAACCCTGAACCCTAAACCCTAAACCCTAAGACATAAGCCGTATATGCCCCTTACATAACATCCTCATGGGAAACTCCCCTCCTAGAGTTGGTCCTAAGGGGAATTTAGCCTAAACCCTAAACCCTAAAGCCTAAAGCAAAAAACCGAAAGCCTGAACCCCAAACCCTAAACCTGTATAACCCCTATGTAATATCATCCCTATATGACCCCTATAAAATATAATCCCTATATAACCCTATATAATCCTTATATACTCGCTACAGTACCCCTTTCTACTCCCCATATAATCCCTATATAACCCCTACATACTCCCTATATAGTCCCTATATAGTCCCTATATAATTCTTATAAAATCCTTATATAATCCTGATATAGTCCCTATACAATCCCTATATAACCCCTACATAGTCCCTATATACCCCCTATATAACCCTATATACTCCCCATATAACCCACATAACCCCCATATACTCCACATATAACCCCTGTATAATCCTTATATAGTCCCTATATAATCCTCATAAAATCCTTATATAATCCTTATATAGTCCCTATATAATCCTTTGAGGGAAAGGAGATTTGCTGCAGGTGAAGCAGCTCGCAGAGGCGGTCAAAGCGCCGCCTGCTCCCTTGTGGGTTGGAGGCCTGAGGGTTTAGGGGTTTAGGGGTTTAGGGTTTTAGGGGTTTTAGGGGTTTAGGGGTTTAGGGTTTTAGGGGTTTTGGGGTTTAGGGTTAAGGGCTTTAGGGGTTTAGGGGTGTAGGGTTTAGGGGTGTGGGGTTTAGGTCACCAACATCTCTTTGTGAATTTTGGGACAGACAGCCATAAAACTCGAGAATGAAATAGTCTTTACGTTTCTGGCCTGGGCAGGTACATAACGAAGCCGCCAGTGTGATGTGTAGTAGTCGTCATAAGCCACTATGGGCTATTGCCGGGTTAGACTACACCCTCTTAAAAGTCTGCATAATCCGAGTCGCCATCTAATTTTCCAATTTTCTTTTCCATTTGTTTCTCCACTATTGGGGGAAGCGTCCCGAAGCCAATTTTCTCCTTATATATAACCCCATATAATCCCTATGAAGCCCCCTACAGCCCCTACCCTAAACGCTAAACAGCCCTAAACCCCAAACCCTAAACATCCCTAAACCTCAAACCGCAAACCCTAAACATCCCTAAGACCTGAACCCTGAAGCCCTTAACCCCAAACCCCAAAACCCCAAAACCCCTAAACCCCTAAACCCCTAAACCCTAAACCCTTAACCCCAAACCCCAAAACCCCAAAACCCCTAAACCCCTTAACCCCAAACCCCAAAACCCCTAAACCCTAAACCCTAAACCCCTAAACCCTAAAC
>CAJNIZ010007888.1:0-15467 GCA_905231905.1 Symbiodinium pilosum
GCTAAAACTCCTCGTATCTCGCAAAAGTGCTCTTGTCATAATCCACCGCAAATCCCAATTAAGTGTACCCAAAACGCGAAACCCATAAATAAGACATAGTATATATTGTAAGCCATAGTATAAAGTAGGGTCTGTAGAGGTTACTCAGCTTCATGCATGCGAGAGGGGATTTGCAGGCGCTTCTAGCGGCCGCTTCCAGGGGCCTCCAGGGCCTCAGGGGCCTCCAGAGGCCTCCAGGGGCCTCCAGGGGCCTCCAACGCCCTCCAGGGGGTTGCAGGTGCCCCAAAAACCTCACAAAAAATGCGCCCGGCCGCGTACTCCCAAAGCCTCGAACCAGGGCTGAAATTTCATGGCGGATGGTCAGGCTGGACTAGGCCACCACCATGGCGGGGGGGGGGTGGGTTCGGCCCAGGCTGAGGCGTGTCTGCAAAGAGGAGTAGAGGGGGTTTTTAAAGGGATCTGAACGCCCTGAGGCTGGATGCCTCAGCGAATTTTAGGAGGAAACCCGCGTATTTTGGTTATTCAGGAGACCATGATATTTTTGGGTTGGAATCCCATAGAGGTTGATGTGAGAAATGCCCAGTTAACCTGAAGGTCCCTGGCAAAGCGTTGATTGTCTTGTTGATCCTTTCAATCAGCCAGTAGATCGTCGCCCTGCAACGCCGCAGAGCAGCGAGCAGTTGTTTTCGCCAGATAGGCAACGGAAACTGCGAGGGAACGGATGTCCGGATGACTGCAATGCTTAGGAAGTGGTCAAAGGCAGATGTGGCCCTTTATTCCATCTAGGCGAAGATAAGCCATAAAAAGTCCCAGAGGTCTGCACAAGTGATGGATTCTAGCATGAGGCTCATGTGGGCTTGTAGACTGAGTTTGACTTGGATTATCTCCCATCACGCCCAGGACAAAGTTAAGGCAGCGCTGGTCCCAAGGTGCTACAAGGCTCACTTGACTTGCACTCCCGGGCCTGGGTTAGATCCCCTCCTCCTAATATTTAAAACCCCCCACCCCCCTAATATTAAATACTCCCATTATGCGGTATACTGTAGTATAATGGGAGTTTTTCATATTAGGTTGGTGCAGGGGTTGAATATTAGGGGGAGGGGATGAGGGCTTAGGTTGGAGGGCTGTAGCGTGCCAGTTACATCTCAATGTAGTAGCACAGGTCTCCCTAAACTCTCAACCCTAAGTAGCGGAGGTCTCGGAATACCCGAAGTGCCTAGTATTCGCGGAGGTGTCCAGGCAAGATCCGCGTAGCCATGGCATAGTAATAGCAGTGATCTTAATTATAGTATCAGTAGTAGAAAGGGTACTAGTAATGGAGTATTTTGTTGTGCTGTATCAGATAGCCAAGCCTTTGCCAACTATACTGGGGTTTTAGGCTGTAGTGGTCAGGGTTTAGGACGGCTAGATTTGGGACATGACAGTTGGACATGCAATCCCACTTTCCATGTGATTCTCTGTTCTTGGGGTAATATGCTTAAGCGTCAACCCTTACCCTTAAACCCTTAACCGATTCATTATATACCCCTCATGATACTTTTGTCACTCGGGATAGTGGGCCATTTGGGGAAGGGTCAACCTCGACGAATCTCTATGAATCTCTATATGAGCTATATTCTAAATCTTTAAAGGGGGGTATATAGGGGATTATATGGGGTTTTGGGTTTGGGGTTTCTTAAAATGGGGTTATATAGGGAATTTTCTAGGGGCATGTTATTAAGGGAGATGCTAGGAGTTTAGACCTTAGCTCAAATAGGCTATGGTCCATATTGGGATTATCAAGGGACAGTCAAGGGTGGACATTGGGGCTTTTTTAGATAGTTTTAGTATAGTCCTCAATATATTCTTCAACATGGAACCCATGTCCACCCTAGCTTGCACACGGAGTTTTTACATGGTAGTTGTTTGATGACTTAGCCCTTTGTTGGGCTCACAGGCCCCTGATTTCGATGCACCACACAAAGGTTTGCAATGAGCATCCTCGAAATATTGTCATGCGCTTGCGAAACTCGGAGACCCTGGGAGCCGTGAAACTATGTGGGGATCTTAGTGGATCTAGGGTTCAGGGTTTAGGGTTTTAGGGTTCCTGTCCAGATCATACACAGATGATGACCATCATAAACTAGCGTGTCGGGCGTGCAAGCTTCTTAGGCGCAATCCAGTTGAACTGGAGTGGTGCGCAGTCATATGAGCTACTGTCAATACTAGTGTTACCAAGGGATCATTAACAGTGGACACGGGGCTCCCTCTCGTAGCCTAGTATACTTCCGAGTATCTTCCTATCAAGGATATTACGTCCATTGATTATATGGGAAAAGGTTGACTGTAGCCTATGTATTTGGAGTGATCCTGAGATTCCCAAGAGTACTGCAACCATGTTATCAAGGTCTAGCTCATCTCTTCAAGTATAAGAGCAAGGGCCTCAAACATCTGCTGACCTATTGCTAAGATGTGCGGTCATCCAAGGGAGCATATCTCGTTTAAGTGTCCGTTTGTCGATTCTTAGCGAGACGATCTCCGTCCACGGCAGCTGCAACAAGCTACTGGACTGTTCCTTCAGTGGAGCAGGACGTGAGCTCAAAACCCCAAGCCAAGAAATGGATATGGCACAGATATTCTGGGCGCCACATCTTAGGATGAGCCTGAAACTTGCCTTCGCATGTGCGATCCCCAAGCCCCAAAGCCGAAAGCCTTACACCCGGAAATCCAAACCCCAAACCCCGCACACTCTGAAACCATAAGCCCTAGGCCCTAAACCCTAAACGAATCCTGCCGTCGTGCGCGAGATCCCCTGAGGCGCATAGTTTCAGAGGCCGGCCTGGCTAAAGCTGCCCCTGGACCCTAGGACTCATTCCTCCCAAACAGGGTGTTCTAGGACTCTTACAGATATGGCATAGGGTTGTGGATCTAGGTTAGGATTTTGGGTTTAGGTTTGGTGTCGTTGGGTTTGGTGGTTTAGGCTGAGGGTTTAGAGGGGATGTGGTCATCCAGGCAGACCGCCATACTCTTGCCGGTATTATGTAAAGTCCTGCGTGGCCTTAGTCTGCCATTGCTGCAGTACTATAGTTTCCGAGCATTGGTTACGTATGGTCACGCAGAGTTTTGGTAGCATGGTAGCACCCAAGCCCTCCACCCCAACTCTCGCCCCTAAACCCTGAGCCCCTTAACCCTGAACCCATTCGAAAGCCAGCCGGCCCGATTCGGTAGTTTCAATTTGGCACCCCGATCCCCGCTTACCAGAGGGGCGGAGTGTCACTGGCAAATATGAAAAAAGAACAGGGTTAAGGGTTCAGGGTTGAGGGTTTCGGGTTTAGGGTCCACGGTTCAGGGTTTAAGGTTTGGGGTTAAGGGTTTAGGGTTCACGATTTAGGGGCTTAGGGTTTGGGGGGTTGAGGGGGTTTAGGGGCTTAGGGTTTAGGGTTCAGGGTTCAGAGTTTATGGTCCGGTTTCCGGAATTGAGGGTTTGGGGAGTGCTTTGCAGAGTTGTAGGGTCTAAGGGGAGTACCAACAGGGCCTGATCCTCTGGGATGGTTCCGCAGGGCTTGAGTGGACTATGTGACCCAGCACATACCATCCTACACATGAAGAAGCAGCCCAGATCTTATAGTCCCTCTCGAGTAGATAGAATATGGGCTCTATGGCGATCCTTGTTTTTACCCAAAGCCATATTCCTTTGGGGTTTCCCCAAATTAGGGGTACCATTTCGGGGGTCCCTGTAACATGGATTACAGTATATTTGGGTCTACATTTGGGTACCCTTTTTTCTGGAAATTACCATTTGTTGGTGCTGTGCATGAAACTGAACACCGTAAATCTTGTGTTTCAGAGTATATACTTAGTACGTAATGAGGGTGTTCGGGCGAGTGGCAGGTTATCTGGTATCCACAAAGCCAACAAGGGCCATAAGGTACAGGATCACTTCGCAAAGACCATGCAGCAACACACTTGAGGTTTTGGGTTTGACGTTGAGGGATTACGGGGTTCAGGGTTGCCACATCTTGCTGATGTGGAACTCCATCTGCTTACTCGTCAGTATTAGTAACCCATAAATCCATAAACCGTAAACCTTAGATAGTAGCTTCCATTTTTTTCTTTCATCATCCCTATGTAACCCCAATATGCTATAGTAGTTTCCATTTTCTTTTCCATTATCCCATTCTTCTGTTGTTTCCTGCAGTTGATTAAGATTCTCAGGGCCAGGCTCATTGCTTCTAACCCTCAACCCTAACCCCTAAAGCCTAAACTGCGTGGCTGGTCTTAGCGGGCCCCAGTGACTTTATGACATTCCCGAAGCCATTGAGGCATGCTGGTTGCTTGTCGCAGCATTTTTCTTTCGCAGAAGATGTCCTCAGCAATCACTCGCCTCAGGCAGAAGCTTCAACCGACCAATCAACCAACCCTGAATCCAATACCCTAGCCCTAAACCAACTCACCCCAGAAACCCGTATCACACACCAGACGCTCCCAAGCCTTCACAGAGTCAAAGAAGGCTATAGAGCTCGGCACGTCGTCACAACAAGGATGGCAACCAATTCTGCAAAGGACACGAAGCACTACAACCACAAGCAGACACCTAACCTCTAGCGGGCTGGCAGGTCCAAACTTTTATGGGAGTTTCTGATTCTCGCCATAATCCTGAAGGGTTACTCCCCATCAGTCATGGCGCTCTCCGGGCAATTCGCGTCCGCTGCAGCAAACGCGTTGGGCTTGGAGATTGTTGGAGCTTAGAGTTCAGGGTGTTAGGTGTAGGGGTTAAAAATCAACTTCATACTTACTTGCTTCAAGTGTTTAAGATACTTCAAGTCAAGTAGGACCTCCAGCTAGGGCTTTTATTTCTGTTTTCGATGCTTTGACTACCCATCTCAGCAGGTGGAGGGCGCATGGAAGCAATTATCGCATGTTTTGCGTTTCCATTTTTCCCGAAAATCCACCCCACCCCCCCGCCCACACACTGATGGTACGTATCCTCCAAAGAATAGGGATGATGTAGCAGGATGGGTTAACGGTGGCGGTCTTTGTTCTTACGGGCAGGGGAGAGTTAAGGAGGATTATACCTACTGGCAGGTAGTTGCAAAACGCACCAGCAGATTCCAATAGTGTTCTTCACAGATGCCACAGAGGACGCTTCAAAGAGGTTAAGGGGACATGTGAGTAGTATTTTATTTGGGGATACTATGGTACCCAATATAGAGTAAGATTATATCCTCCTTTTGGGGTATAGTATCTGAATAAGGAATATAATCTTACTGGGTTTAACCACCAACAAAAACAGTACGCATGTGGGTTATAAGGCTTAGGGTTCAGGGCTTAGGGTTGAGGGTTATATATCCCCAATATAGTAACTTACATTAAGTTCCTTAACAGCAACCCAGCATAAGGGTTAAGAGCGCACTTCGCATCCTGGTCCGCATGGGGCTTTCCCTGAATAGGGCCCCAAGATAGATCTTGAAATATTTGACTCCTTCTAATGGGAACCCTAAACCCTAAACCCTCAACCCTAAATTTGATAGATCTTGAAATATTTGACTGCTTCTAATGGGAACCCTAAACCCTAAATTTGACTCCTTCTGATGGGGGCTCCAAAGAAGGCACCTCTGAGTTTTGGAAGGCTGCGTTCGTTCCCATTGTTGTACTGTTGATGCCGCCTAGGGGCCCTAAACTACTGCAATTCCTAGGACTTTAGTGACTTAAGGTGGTGCAAGATTTCCTCCATCAACAGTATGTATCACTTTGGGGTCAGCTCCTAAAATATATCCTGCATGGTACCTGATCATCTTGCCCCTAAACCCTTAACCCTAAACCCTAAACCCCTAAACCCTAAACCCTAAACCCTAAAAAATTGCATCCTAGACCCTGAGCCTAACTCTAGGTACTACACCCCAAGCCTTACATCCTAAGCTTCAAATCCTGAATTACAAGCCCTAAATCCTAAACGACCTCCAGCCTAAGTAACCCTAAAGCCCTACTCCCTAACCCCTAGCTCAGTGGGGACCTACAGGGTCCCAGGGTACCCGAAACGGTTTAGGGTATAGGGTTTAGGGCCACATGGTTTAGTGTTTAGGGTTTATACCCGAACCATGGCGAAGGCTGCTGTGAGCAACGTCTCCGGGAACATCTCTCAGGCAGTTTTAGTTCATTCCGCACCCCTTGTTGTTGAGATTCTATAAATGCATGAGACGCAGGGTTTGGTAGTGTTGGGTTTTGGAATTGAGGGTCAAGGTTCTGGGATTGCTTAAAGTATGATTCTGTTTTTGGCTTCCTTCACAACAGCTCTAAAGATCTGGATGTGACCAATTAAAAGGTTTCAGTGTTTGAGGTTTTAAGGTTTAGAGTGTAGGATGCTAGGCTTTAGGGGCTTAGTGTTTAGTTCACGGTGCTTTGTAGAGTTTAGGGCGTATGGTTTGCGGCCATATTTTGGTCCATGCGGGAGCGGAAGCGTAAAATGGATGTTAATTCAGCTCCATTGTGTCCGCTTCCATTGGAAACCCTGTACCCTAACCCCTAAAACCTATGTTGACCACCAGCCAGCAAAATCAAGCCTAAGCCCCTGGACCACGGGTTTCGGGATTTGAGGGTTGTTGTACGGGTCCTTGTTCAGGAGGGACGACGATTGGGAAAGGGTTTAGGGTTTAGGGTTAAAGGGAGATATTCACAAAAAACGGGAAGCTACCTCATGGCCGTTTTGTGGACCACCAAATCATCAGTCAGGACCATTGTATCTCTGTCAGCCCCAGAAATTCTTAGGGTCCCTTCGGCATCCCCTTGCTTACAATTTGGCAGGCCCATGTCCATATTTGTTGAATGCTTCGGGGCCTAGATTAGTCAGTTTGTTTGAAACCTTAAGCCTTAAACCCCAGACGCAAATTTGTCAATCTGGCGCTGTGGCTATGAACTTGGCCGATTGCCGAATCAAGTTCTACATGTCTGCTGGTTCCGTATTGGGATATAGTCCCCCTTAAGTAGATAGAATGTGGCTTTGTGTATATTATAATAAGATCCCCATATATCCCATATTCTATCTACTTAAGGGGGACTATATTATTGAAGATACAGCTTCATATTCCTAAATAGGCTTTGGAAAGCGGTTCTCAGTTCAATGACACTACGCATGACATCCAACATGGACCCCTGTCTGTCCGCAACTAGGGTAAACCTACAACGTGCCAACTCCTTTGGGAACTGGCTGAAGAAAAGCTTAAACCCTGAACCCTAAACCTTAAACCCAAAGCCCCGTCAATCCCCTCAAGCCTCAGAAGCCCCCCTGCTCAAGGACACTACAAACCCCAAGCCCTAGTTCCACGATCTCTCCCCTCTCCCTCCCCTCTCCCCTGCAATCGAAAATCAGCAGAATACTGAGAATCATAACAAAAGTTCTAACCATAATAATGATAATGAGTACAATAATATTGGGAATAACAACAGCTATAACCGTGGAAATGAGAATAACAAACCCATCAACCCCCCTAAACTCCCAATACATACAGTCCCGATGAAGTACAAGTATACAATTCTAGCAATACTCATGAGTGGGGGGGGGGGCGGTCAGTTTGCCAGCTGGAGTTTTGAGGCTGCCATGATCATGCCCCGCCGCCGCCGCTCCCTAAACCCGAAACCCTTAAACGCGTGCCCCTCCCCCAAAGACACAGCGAAGGCGCCACAGGCTAGCAGTACTGGCGGAGGAGGACCCCTTCCTGGAGCACAGCAGCAGAAGAAGAGACGAACGCAAGGAAGACGTGGAGCAGAACTCGGGCAAACCCGTTTACTTACTCTATATGTATATGGGTGGTTGTCAAAATTACGGTCCCTTTTTGGGTACCCTAAATATTAGGTGCCGTATTACCATAGGGACCCAAAAAGGGACCATAATTTTGACAACTACCTATGTATATATATATACACCCATTATAGTAACTTAATCTAAGTTCCTTGACAGCAACCAAGTCTGGTGCTGCCGGTTCTTCTGGCGCGCAGCCAGAAGCACAGGGTTTGGGGTTTAGGGTTTAGGGTTTGTGGAGCACTGATTATCCAGGACTAGGAACCCAGCATGGATACTCAAGAACCCTGATTAAGCTCTGAAACCCCAAGCTTCTCAACCCTAACCTCAGGTGTTTAGGATTGAGGGTTTAGAGAGAACCTTAAGCAGCCTCAACATTATCTCCACAAATCTTCTATGACTACAGTAAAATGTGCCCCAAAACCCGTTCCAGTCATTTTGGCTTCTACAGCAATCCCGCTGGCCCCCAACAACCGAAACCATAAAGTGCGAGCCCTAAGCCCTATAAACCCTATAAACCCTAAACCATGAACCCTAAACCGTTCGGTGCACAGGCCATTGGCAAGCCGCTCGAAGGCTTGACAAGTCTGCTGGGACCTTCAGCAAATTCTGGTCCGCTGTCAATTTGAGGGGTTTCTGCCATAAAAGGGATTTAGGGTTAAGGGTCAGGGTTTGCGGTCCCTTTCACGGGGTTCATGCAATTTGCCATTCGCGCTCAGTTCTCGCGCAGTGCCAATCCCAAAGCAAAATATTTCGAGCCTTCAAACCATAAACCCTAAGACCAGTAGCAAGGGGCCTGAACCTGAGCTACCGTTGGCTGTCAAGGTCTAGGGTGCAGGGTTCCAAAAATGAGGCTCCCTACAATGAAGAAAATAGTATTTTGGGGTCGATATTGGGGTCACCCCGCATTCATGAAAACTGCCACTTCCCTCTTGCTATGATTTCAAGGGCTTGGAGGCAGCTACGCCCTGAAACTATCATGGAGCCCCATACTGCTATCCTTTCACAAGATTGCAGCGGATAATGGCATTTCTTTTCAGGTCCCATGTTAGTTTCCGGGAGGGCGAAGCCCCTTTCAGAAGAAAGAATACCAACAGATGCAAGAATCATGAGAGTCATGATAGTACTAATAGCAGTATTTGTAATAGTAGTGATAACAGTAATAAGCGTAATGATAGTAAAATGATAATGCAGAAGTGGGGGTAAGGCTCATGCTCGCAAGAAGGTGTCATATGAGGCTTACCAAGGGTCTGAGAGACCATTGAGGGTTGGACCTTGTGGTATCTTCGTACTGTTCCTAGCATATTGCTTATTAGTAGCCCATGTCCATGAATTACATGGAATATGTTGATTGTAGCTCATATCTTGAAATCGGTCCCCATGCGCGAACAGTCCCCTATAGCCAGAACTTTGCATCTGAAGGCTTACTCCAGGGCTTATGCTGGACTGTTCGTATGTGGGGTCGGAGCTGATCCTAGAGCCAAACATGAAGCAAAGCTTGAGTGAGGTAGGTAGGGTTTCTGGTTCAGGGTTTGCCCGGTTTCCGGGCTCACAAGCTTTGCCTTGCAAAGTTCAGGGTCGCGGGTTTCTGTGTGCCTTCTGGGCTTTCCCTATGCCAGATTGGTGTAGCTCGAGTGGAGGAGTGGATCCATGTTTGATCCACATGTCTATCCTTTTCTAAAATGCTCTCGCTTGAATATGTGCTCTCCATGAGTCTCCATGCCCTAAACACTCTAAGCTCAAACACAAACCCTGAATCTTACACCTCACCCAAAACTAGCCTTCTAGGTCTTAGGACTAGGGTCGAGTCGAAATCTGGGCTTCGGTCTAGTTTGGCACTCCGGCAGCACGTGGCCTTCTCCTGCTCTCGGGTGCTCGGTAATGGAAATGACTAAGGGTACTGCTATTTTGGGTTCAGGAAACTACTATGTGATAGGGCATCATAGACAAACTACTATGCGGATCCATTACTTCATTCCCTAAACCTGAAACCTTAAAGCTGAAACACTGGGGTCAAGAAGCAGCTACCCCAGAGCACTCACGTTGTCAGCAAGCTAGTAGCAGATGAGGAAATCCAGTCATTACACAATCTCAAGCATGGCTTTCTGTAACTGAGGAGGTGACGGCACTAAGTAGGATCTTCATGCTTGACAACCGCCCATAGCAAACCCTAAACCCTAAACCCTAAACCCTAAACCCTAAATCCCAATCCCCAAATCCCAACATTCAGGCTTGGAGGTTGAAAACCCAGAGTACTGTTTCATACTTAGATTCCGCAAAGCCCCAAACCCTAAACCCTAATTCCCTAAACCCTAGACCATAGACCTCTAGGTCGGCTTCAAATCATTCGGACATCAACTGGGCAAGCACCCCGGTATTCGCAGTCTACGGTTGAAGGAATTTGGGGGTTTGGGGTTTAGGGGAATTTGAGATATGACCATTCTATGATGGGACCAAAAAGGGGCGATTTTTTTTAACAACCTGCCATGTAGGGTGTTGTCAATTCCATGCCTCCTTCTTGGGACGAGCTTTGGGCGTAGGGCTTAGGGTTTAGGGAGCCTTTGGTTGAAGACTTTAAAGCTGTAAATATCAGCTGCGTCTCTGCGCCGTAGAATCAAAAGGAAGGACAACACGTTGGGGGACAACTGCATCCTAAGACTCCCAGACCCCAAACCCCACAAGCCCAAACCATGAGAGCAATTGTCTAAACTCCTAGTATCCCCCTTAATAACCCTATATTACTCCCCTATATAATCCTCTGTATAACCCCCCTTTACGGAGTTTAGACTATAGCTCATGAGGCCCCCAACAAGATCATCGCTTCTAACCCGCTCGGTAGTGCATAATGTAAGTAAGGTCTCCGACATGGATTCTAGACCTTGAACCCCCTAAGCCTGGAACCCGCCATCAGAAATCGGGGTCTCCATAAGGAATACCACCTAAACGCGGTGTAGCCCCTTTTAAGGACCGCCAGACGCCCACAGTCGCAGCTTGAAGCCCCAAACCCTAAAGCTTCAAGGCCTTGAGCGCTAAAATCTTAAAACCCGAAATCCTCAAACCCTAAACCCTCCAAGCCTAAAACCTCGAAAAAAACTAAAGGGCTCTAAAACGCTTTAACCCTAAACCCCAACGCCCCAAGGCGCAGGTGAGTAGCATTTTAGATTGGGATACCATAGGGCTCAGGGAATAGGACCCATGGTGCAGAGCAAGGTTGTTCTACAAGAAGAAGATGCAACAACGCCTTAGATATGCCTATGTACCCCTATATACCCTCATATGTTCCTATTCATCCCTGTATATCCATTCATGCCCCTACGTATATATCCTAACTATCTCTTCATACCCTAACATGTCCCTGTACGTCTCCCTGTATACCTTCAACCCTAGACCCTGGTCCCTAAACCCGCCCGCCACCCGTCTCATTTGTCTCTTGGTGTCGCTGGTCGAGCGCTCAGCGAGACCCAGCGAAGGAGCCCCAGGCAGGCGACGATCGGGCCTCCAGGCTGGCTTCCCCTCCAGGCAAGCTGAGGCAGAGTCAAGAGTTTGATTTCTTGCATTTAGGTGAATCGGCACAAAACGTTTTCTTGGTCTATCCGCCTGGGGGGGTGGAACCCCGGCCAGGGCGGGATTCCTAGGCCTGCCAGGGGCCTGGAAGTTTGGCGGCCTTAGGTGGCCCTTCAAAAGCGCCTGGGCCCCTGAAAAGGTGAAAGGCCTTGGGATGCACGTTCAGCCAAGCCAGATCTACGTAGTCAGGGTGCTCGATCTACATCCCTTCACCTTTAAAGTTTGCTTGGACGTGGCTGGAGCACCTGTCCTCGCCTCACACATTCATCTCAAGCTTTGCACTCACTCGTCGCAGGACGACCCCGGGCGGGCTGGAACCAAGGTGCCGAAGGGAAGGTTCCCTCACGCAAGCCCTATATTTGTTTTAGCGAAAAATACCCAGCCAGATCTGGTGGCAGCCCACATGACCCGGAGCAAGATGCATCTATGGAGGGGCCCTTCGTCCCAGATAGTCCCCGAGCGCAAACCCGAAAGTTTTATGGATATGCGTTCAGCCAGATGCGCGTAGTCAGTGTTCTCTTACGGCGTGGGCCAGAACGTCCCCTCACATCAACCCTAAATTTTGTGTGGATGCATGCTGCAACATATTCTAGTTGGAGCACCTGGCCTCGTCTCACACGTCTCCCAAACTCATTTCAAGCTTTTCTACTGACTCCTTGTCCCGAAGCCCAAGCTGTCTTAGATTTTCTTGCGGACAGCGGGATGTGAACTAGGGTGGGCTGGAACGATGAAGGGAATGTTTCAGCAAAATACTGCCAGATCTTGGTGGCAACCCACATGACAATCCATGAAAGGGGCCCTTCGGCCCAAATCGTCCCCGGGCGCAAACTTGAAAGCATGTTTGCTGAGTTCCAGCATGAGTGAATGAGCAACTTTGAAGAGCAGCCAATACCCCTGAGAGTAATAAATGGGTGGTCTTGGTAGCGTACTGATAGCCATGGCGCTTGCATGGTTCTGTGAGTCTGGGACCAGCGAGTCCAGCTCCTTTTCTTGCCGCGCATTGATGCAAAGCCATGTTTGGAAGATCGTTGGAAACCCTCAAAGCCCTGAGAGTAATTGGGTGGCCTTGGGGTGGGCTAGTCTGGGGACTAACGGGCGCTCACAAAACGCGCTTTCGTGTGGCACGCCTTAAACCCTAAACCTTAAACCCAAAACCTTAAACCCTAAACCCTCAATCCGAATCCCCTCAGGTGGACTTCAACTATCCGCCGCTCCTACGTCTGATCCATTTCAACATCGAAGAGCTACCCTCGGCTCTCACAGGCAGGGGCTAGGATTTAGGGCTTAGGATTTAGGGTTCACGGTTTAGGATTCAGGGTATAGGTTTAGAATTCAGGACTTCGTGTTTAGGGATTTAAGGAAATAGGGTTTTTAGTGTCAGAATTTAGGGTGTAATGTAAGGCTTATATAAGTGTATAGAGTGTGCACGGTTTAGGCCCTGACGCCGAACCCCTAAAACCTAAACCCTCAACCATAAACCCTAAACCCTCCACCCTCAACCCTAAACCTTAAAGCCTAAAACCCAAACCCTCAATCTGAAACCCTAAACCAAAAACCCCAAACTTAAACCCTCAACCCTAAACCGCACGCAGGCTTGAAGTTGAGTTTCTCAGGTTTCGGATGCGCTTGCCACGGCTGACCTTAGAAACCCTAAAGCGGGTTGTCTGTTCGAGAACTTTATATAGATTTCCAAAAGATGGGTATATAGTAAATAATAAGGTTTCCTTAATTCTATAGGGAGATACCATGATCGTAGGCAGATTTCTTGGGTCGCAGCTTCGACTGGTCATTTTGAGAAACCCGGGTTTACAGGGGAGGAGTGATGGCAGAATTGCAGACGAAGTTTCCGAGGCATCCGTGCTTGTGATGCCGGGATTGGAGAGCCCCTTCCATAGACGTTTTCCAATTATATGTAAGACCTATATACTGCACTTTACCTAAGCCACAGACGCCAAAGCCTAAACCCTACACTTTCCACGCAAACCCCCAGACCCTCAACCCTGAACTCACCCGCACCTCAAAACCACAAGCACATTCGGCAGGGCTGGTGCGGTGTTTCAACGTCTCTTTTCAACTGACCTGCTACACCTGTGCCTGGCCTTTGTCTCTATGGCTAGGGTGGTACATATTTGGGGATTCTACAAATTTGATGTTCCTTCGGGTTTTCCCCATAACAAGGATTGTGACATACTGGAGCCTCATTTTTTCGAAATGGGGCTTAGGGTTCAGGGTTTGAATAGCATGCAAGGCCAAGGTTGCAGTTTGCTTCATACCACCTTGCCTGCTAAGCAGACCAGACACGAGTCTATGGTTTAGGGTTTAGGTTTAAGTACTATAAGGGCTTATAGAATTCCCAACGATATGGTTTGAGATTCTTGGTGAAATGATGTTAGGGTGCTCCGGATAGACTTCAAGATGATATTGGTACTTAGTCAGGCTTCCGCACTGCATACGTCCTTGGCGTCACCTCTTTTCACTTTATTTCTACCAATGCTAGGGGTGCGGCGTTCCTTAGCAGGGGGTGGTACTTATTTTCATGAGAAGGCCTGACCCCAAACCGGAAATGTTAACAACCTCATACGTTCAGAGGGGAGAAATGAGCCTCCTTCATGGGCTTGCGGTTTGGGAGATTGCCCGTGCATAGTTATCTGGTTCTAGATCCCCGTGACGTTAGTGAGTAGCGTGCCCCCAAGCAAAGAGGGGCCGATCAACAATCGCAAGCCCTTGAAACAAGTGGTCGTCCATAAGCCCATCATAGACCCCAAGATATTGTTCTTCTAGCTACCAATAAGGAGGGGCCCACCCTAGACCTTAAACCTTAAACCCTAAACCCTAAACCCTAAACCCTAGACCTTAAACCCTAAACCCTAAACCCTAGACCTTAAACCCTAACCCTAGTTTCCGGAAACCAAGAGTTGGTCGCGCTGGGGTATGGTGATCTTGTGGGTCCCTAGTACTTGAGGTTCAGAAGGTAAGCCTTTGCCTGTTCTTCAAGCTTGGAAGGATTTAGCGTTTATGGCTTTGCGGGTTCAGGGATTTACGCATTTAGGGTTTAGGGTTTAGGGTTTAGAGATTTAGGGTTTCGGAATTTAGGGTTTAGGGTCTAGGGATTTAGGGATTCTCGGATTTGGGGTTCAGATCTTCGGGCAGTTCCAAGCGACCTCGCCCGACCTCACCCGACCTCACCCTAGATGGTGGTTTGTATAGAGAATAATACCAAAATGGCTTTCAATTGGGAATTCAAATTTATTCTACCCTAAACCCTAAACCCTTAAACCCCAAACCTTGAACCCTAGCCTTCAACCCTTAAACCCTCAAACCCTGAGATCTTGGCCCGCATACTTCCAGGACTGGCCTTTACAACGGATAGCTTTCTGGCCTCATCCCAGCTTCCGCGCGAAAAGAGGGTTTACTTCTAGTTAAGCTGTTTGGGGTTTAGGGTTTGGGGTTTAGGTTTTAAGGAACTAGGGTGTGGGGTGTAGGGTTTAGAGCTGGAACGCTGAGAAACATTTTGCAATTGAAATTTCATACTGTTACAGAGCAATCCTCTGGAGACTTGATTTCTTGGCCTGAATGAAGGAGCTGTTTAATAGAAAGACTTTGGTTTTTTGGTAGCTTCAGATTCCTGATTTCAAAGCTTGAGGATGTTTCTTAAAAACATGCTTGTCGGCATGCAATGTCCTTGTTTTTTTGACTCCAAAATGTATTTGGGGTACCGAATGTTTTTTGTTGAAAGCCTTTACTTATTCGGGAACCCGCACAGTCATCGGAACTCTGAATTACACGGACTGTATGTGGGCCAGAACAGCGATAATAACATGTGCCATCGATAGCCCTCAAGGTTTAGGGTTTAGGGCCCACTTGCACAGACTTGAAATCTGTGGCAAAAAAACGGAGGACTCTACAAATCCTTCTATATCCCTATAACATCCCCAAGATTTCCCTAGATATCCCTGTACGTTCCTATATGGGCTTAAACTGTCCTTTTTTACCCCAATGTACCCACCATATATATATATATGTATACGTATAATCATACATATATATATACATATAGCCCTATAAGCCTTTGGGCCTTTGGGGAGGGAGAACCTGAAGCCATAGACCCCAAACCCTAAACCCCAAACTT